>JACVVK020000630.1:210000-232500 GCA_018292915.2 Batillaria attramentaria
CTATACAGACAGAAAGAAGACAGATAGAACCTTTTTGGCAGAGAATCACAGAAATAGGTATTACTACGCCTGCTGCGCGGCACCCCGATCCGGCAAAATCGGAACATGTTTACGGCTCGGTATTGGTGTTTTCATCAACTACTTGTTCAAGTAATAAATGACTTTACCCGATACCTAACAAGCACTGCTTACTCAAATCATGGACAGTTTCAACGAACACTAACCAAAATCCGTTCTCCAAAAGTTGAATCGAAGCTGGCCTATCCCGGGCACCGGACTAAGCTGGAAATTCGCTGACTTGACTGGCCAACAAGGCAAGCTGCTAGGCGCAAATATCGCTGCTGAAGTTCAAACCGACATGAGACGTTATACCTAAAAAAGTACTGCGTACTCAAATCAAAGCCAGTTTCAACGCTTTCCAACCAAACGCCTGTGACAAAGCAGAATCTAGTCTCGTCACTGCATGTCGTCTGCTATCCGCTGTGAAGGCAAGCGTACTCCTTGTCAGTCTCATCTCTGGTTCAACCGAAGCTCCTTGAATCGTTCGAACCATGCAGGCAATTATAAAATGTAGCTGTTAGTGGTATGACACTTTAATCGTTGTACATGCACTCAAAATATTAGAAGTTACACTCACAAATTTCCGTGAAGAACCGCCGGAGGTGGGAAGATGAAAGACTTGCAGCAAAAACCCGACCGCTAGATCACGCTGTCATGCTCTCACAACGTAAACAGAACTGTGCATGTTTCGGTTTCGCACCGATTTTACAACTTTCTGTTTGCTTCAAAAGTGTTATCAGGTTTGTTTGTGTCTTCACTCGGTTTTGAGGTTTTGCTTTTGTGTGGATTTGCGTGAACTGGCATTGCATTGCTAGCATAAGAAGGCGCACTTTATTTCTGTCGCGTACTGATCTCCTGGGCCCGTATGTAAAACGAGGTTAATTTAACCCTCGGCTATGGGCCTAACCTAGACTAGGACAAAAGAAACCCCAAAACAAAATTAGATTTAAAAAAAAAAAAAAAGAAGAACCGAAGAAAGACTTCTGCTTCTTCTGCTTTCCCGGCCATGCTAAATGGGAAGTCCAGTCTTGGTGACGAACTCCGCTGTCCGCCGTAGCGGACAAAGAAAGACAAAAATCCTTCTATAACGGCATAGGCACCTTGCTGGAATGGACCCGCTTCCTGATAAAAACAACAACAACTTAACCCTAGAGCTAGTTCAGTTCGAGGTTAGACTCTAACCCGGGGCTAAACTCCCTAACCCCGATGTCACGGAGGTTGGGGGGTGGATGTGTTTAGAGTGTGGAGTTGTTTCAGAATTCCAAGTCCTGAACTCTAGTTTATCCCGTTTCTATCGTTCTCCCCCTTTTTGTATGACGTTTAGCACGTGGGTTGCTGCAGTAGGAGTGCGTGCACGTCCAGTGTGTGGAAAGTGAGGGGTGAATGTGTGTGTGTATCTTCGTTTTCAGTGTAGTTAAAGAGTGGGGAAGGGGGGGTCGTTCATGCGTATTTGGTGTGGATCCGCGTTATCCCCTTTTTCCCGTGCGCTCGGTGAGCGCGTGAGCCGTAGAACTGAATCAGAGTTCACTTCTACGTTTTCGGTATTTAACTGCATGTTTGTGTTGTTACGGGAGCTTGCTCTGAAAATTTTTTGGACGTCTCTACGTCGGACTATAGCCAGCCACTTTTGCAGTCTAACCTTGACTGTGTTTGTCCCACTTCGTTGCGGGTCGTGCGGTGAGGGTATTTCGCCGCGGCTAGGTTTCTCCTGGCGTCTCCGTTGTCTTTCGTGATTGTCCAAGCCTTCTGTTATACGCACCGGTCGTTTTGGTATGTACTTTAACATGAATATATATGTATTTAGTTCGTCTGGGGCTTCTACCCTCGTAGTGTAGGCTCGTAAGTTAATATAGTTATGTTGGTTATATTCTAGTTGTTTTTTTGTTTGTTTGGTTTTGTTTTGGGTTTGTTTGGTTTTTTTTTTTTTTTTTTTTGGTTATTGTTTTGTTAGCAGTACATTCTTGTTTTGGTAGACGCTGGGTCACGTTATTTTTTGAGTAAACGCTTCTCGCTCAGACGGGTGTCCTCGGTCACGGGTGGGGAGGGTCACGTTGCTATGTGCGACTGCTCTCGTGCTGAGTGAATGCGTTTGTGATTCAGTGTTCTAGTTTATGTTATATGAGAATTCGTCTTTTGTGTTTATTGCCATTTATCGGGTGGGTACTTCTATTTCTGGGTTTAGTTTGTCCCTGTTTATTTGATAGAATATACCTGTTACCATAAATTATAGTATGACCGTTTTCGCCTATGGTCATGTTCTCCAGTAGTGAGTGTTCACAGTCAGCTCTGAGCCCGTTTGCCTCCCTCGTACCTACCTTTGTACCTAGTTCTACGTACCAACCCCCACACTACCCGTTCATCTACGTGTACTTATACAGTCGTCCTTGTCTTCAGGACCGTATCGTTTTGTCTGCGAGCGACTCCATGCTCCGAGGATCTCCGTGCTGCTCGAAGTCCGTGGTTCCTGGACCGTGTCTCGGTGGCTTCACGCTCTGAGGGACTCCACGCTGCCCAAAGTCAGCGTTACTTGAGCTCGAGTAGACCAGGGCTGTTCCCTCACCCTGCGAATTGCGCTGCCCCGGCGTACGGACTGGACCACAGCTCAGCACCGGACCCCTCGCTCACTCAGACGGGTCCGCTCAGTCGACGCCTCACTGGAGCTCCAGCTTCGGGTCGTGAGTGTGTTGGGGTGTTGGCTCTGGGTACGCGAGGTGGGTAGAGGAGGCTGTTTCGTACGGGCGTGAACTTAGGACCAGCTGGTTACCAGTGGACTGTGCTCTGACATCGGAAGGCCGTCATTTGTGTTGTTACACATATTTATATTTGTCCATTTGTTTGTTCGTTTTCCCCCAGCGACTAGAGTCGCCGTTGTATAGTTTAGTTTAGTTTAGATTGCTAGAGTAAGAGTGCTTGGAGAGGGGTGTATGCGGGTGAGTGCATGACTGATGCGTGAATGAGAACCAGGGTAGGGGGAAAGGTGGGAGGGGGTGCGTGGTTGAGTGAGTGATTGGGTGTGACAGTGTTTAGGAACGGGGGTAGGGGTTTTTTTGTCAATAAATGTGGTATGAGAGATTGTGAACGTCCCGTTTCGTGTCTTCTTGTGTGAGGGTATTTGAGGGTGTGCTTGATGTGCGAGTGAAGGAACGTTGAGAGTCTATCCCCGATATTGTCCACGTGACACCCGACTTTTACATGCGGGCCCTGACCAGTCCGAGCGTCTGCTATGCGCTGCCCAGTCAGTTGCCGATTCTCCGAAAATTATAAGGAGATTTCAGCTTTTAGTCGGATAAGCTCTCACAATGCACCACACATGAGAGAAAAAAGGATGATAAAGCCGTTACACCACATAACTTGGTTGAATACCGACTGGTATTTGTTCCATGACGCGATCCGTCGCTTCGCTAAAGCTCAGGGACGGATCTGCGTCATGGAGAAAATACTCGTCGGTATTCAGCCAAGTCATATGGTGTAACAGCTAATTACTATTATTATTAGTAGTAGTATTGTCAACAACAACAACAACAACCAACGAATACGCTTATATATACCAGGAAAAAAGTGAACGAAATATTTAACCTCTAAGAGTGTTCAGGTGAACTCAGCTCATGTCTCGTGTGTAACGCTGAGCGCTAACACTGAGTGTTCAGGTGAACTCAGCTCATGTCTGGTGTGTAACGTGTCACATACATGAGAAGCATGCAACCTGTGGTACATTATGCTATATATTATTTTCGGGGGTTTGGCCGTAGGTGTAGTTTGAGGGAGGTGACAGAGAAGGAAAGTTGTATCTGCCCACAGTTGTAGCCCAAGACCGAAGGCCGTGAGCTGCAATTTCTTCTCTGTCAGCCCCCGAGAAAGACGGGTCTTTATCAACAATGGTACCCAAACACTTGAAACCATAAAACCACCTGTACTACTTTCGGATCTGTGATAACCGGTTTCAACGAGCTCTTTCCTTATGTGTTTCCAAGAACAAGTTCTTTAGTCTTCCCAACATTAAGTTCTAAAAACCGTGACTTCGAAATATCATTCAAGAGATCAGTCTGTAGGAATATATTGTGACAGAGAGAACTCTCTTTCAAGCAACCCACAAGGGCCATGTCATCTGCGTATTTCAGAAGAGTAAGAACTGGGTCATTACATTGGATAAGTACACACCCCTGAGGGGCTCCAGTGTTCAAAATAATCTGATCAGACAACACATGTTTGTTCATCAAAAGGCCATTATCGGGAAGTGAAAAATATTTTGGTCATAATCCCGCTTAGCTGTGATTTGGATGTACGTATGGTAGGGGGAAAAAAGTCCTATTTGAATTAGTCGAGTTTTGGCTTCTTCCTGGAGCATAGTCTAATCATACAACGGATCAAAACGCACGAGAGAATGATACAGAACACCACAACTCCTCCGATCACCGCCATAACATCCAGCAGCAGATACTGGTACAGAGGCATCTCCTGTCCCGCTGACCGCATGTAGCTGCCGCCATATTTCATCACGTGATCCAGCCAGTACGCCGCTCTCTCAGCCGGCACGCCGAACTGCTCCCTGAACAGCGTGGAGGCACGCGTGATGGTCTGCTTGTAGCGCGGGTCGCTAGCCACCTCGTCGATGACGTCCACCAGCTGGGACACAGTCAGACCTTGGAAATTAACCACCTTGCCGAAGCCCTTGACCTTCATGCGCTGTGCGTTGTAAAACTGGTCGTAGAAGAGAGGCAGCCCCACCATGGGCACGGCGTGGTACAGGGCCTGGTACTGTCCGCTCGTACCACAGTGAGTCAGGAACACTTTGGTGTTGGGGTGAGCCAGCAGGTCGTTCTGTGGGATCCATGATGACGTCAGGATCTTATCTGGGTCCGGTGAAGTCGGATTGGACTTGATAACTACGCGAATCTTCTTCAACTGTTGGAAAGCAGCCATGAACAGACGCTCGCCGAAGTCGTCAGGCATACCTTGCAAACGTGAACCAAACGAGACGATAAGGACTCCATCCTTCGCCCTGTCCATGAAGGATTGGAAGCGAGATGGCAAAGGTTTGGCTGGAGAAGCAGCTATTCCGCCGATCAGCTTGACGTTGGGCAGGGTGGGATTGGGATAGTCGAGGATGTGGTCGATCTGCAGCAGCCAGATCTCAGCACGTGCAATAAGAGTGTCCAACGAAATGTAGGGCATCTCTGGGGCGTAACGGGCCACGGCATCTGAATAAAAGAAAGGATTGTCAAGAAGACCGAACAAGTAGAACACTGTGTTCTCGAGTCTCTCGGTGAATGTCATGTGCTGCTCAATGGGGATCAAATAGCTGGGTGTGACGGCAGGTGAAAACGGCACTCTCCTTGCGAAAGGTTCAAAGGTGAAATCGATACAAGCAAAAGGAACGCCCATCTTGTACGCGAACACAGAAAACATCCTGGCTCCGTCGGAGACATCGTCAACTACGAACAGGTCAGGCTTCACAGCTTTCATCTCACTGAACAGCGTCTTATTTGGCAGAACCGAATCGTAAATTCGGAAACTGAGTTCGGCAAGGAATCCGAAGTCTGGTTTTTGGCCTGCGTAGAGCGGTTCTAGAACACCTGGATAAAGTACTTCGTCGTCAAAGTTCATGACCGGAAACTCAATCACATTTATCCCCTCTTTGTTGAAACCGCCTTTGGACAAAACGGGCGACCCCAGAACCAGCCAGACTTCGTGACCCAGATCCTTCAAAGCACGTGCTACGTTTGCATGCAGGACAGCGTGGCTTGTGATGGGCATTGGCATAAACATGACACGCTTGGCTCCTGCCCCTTGAAGGTAGCACAGTAGAAGGACAGCAGCCAGTGCCTTTACAAGGGACTGTGATGTTCTCATTGCTGCAGGTCACTTCAAGCTTGTTGACGAGGTCCTGGATGTGGATTACCGCCAGCTGTGTAGTAACGCCCCATACACGAGGAAGTTTCACCTGTTTCCTTGTTCGTGGACTGTGGAGAAAGGACGAGGAAAGAAATATAAACACATTTCTAGGAAAATAAGTACCCACCACCGCAAGCACCAAGAACGGGTGAGAACTCGTCTAATCCCTTCTTCTTACCCGAAATGTGTCCCGAGTTATCTACACATTGTACATGTGTTAGCCCCTAACGCCACGTAACATTCTTATGTTTTTCTTGTCTGTTGTGGCATTAAGAACATATTATGGCAATCAATTCATTCGTTCATTCAAACGCGGTGACTTAGTATTGTGTCAGCAGTATCAAAGGAAACACATATTTGGTGGTGCTCCGCCGTATTCAGTGCTTCTCCTTCTTTTGATCGCACGATTGAGAAAAGGAAACGGTAATGACTGCGAAGTGGTTACAAGTTAAGCAAATCAAAAGCGACAAAAAAAGGAAGAAACTACTTAACTTTCACAAAGGACGGCACGGGTCAACGTTTCGGCTTTCGCCTTCCTCTAAACAAATGTTTGTGTCCCGAGGAAGGCGAAAGCCGAAACGTTGACCCGTGCCGTCCTTTGTGAAAGTTAAGTGGTTTCTGTCCGTTTTATGTCGCTTTAGATTGGCACGATTGAGAGTTGTGCTCGAGGAGCGTAAGTAACTCTGCGGTGCGACGCTAGTAGCTAGTGGTAGTCAGGGTTGCACGAGACGCTCCCAGGTGCTGCCAACCAGATAAATCTGTAAGACTTCCGTAATTAACAAGCTGTAAAATCTAGGAGGGTAGCACATGTGTTAACAGCCTGATAAGTGTAACCCATGCTGTTAGATTTAGAAGGCTACTAGCCTAGAGGGGATGCACGTGTTTGAATTCCCCCGTGCTAACTGCTAAACTTTCCTTCCAAATCTGGGGCAGGACTGAGTGTACTCTACATCTAGAAGTCAGCATTGAAAACGGCGGGGGTCACAATGTAATCAATACGACCTTCAAGATTCAAGATTCAAAGATTTTATTCCTTTCTCCCCATTTGGGGTATGGAGGAATGTCAAGTAATGCATCATACATGATTCTCACACGTACACAATTACAAAAACACATGTAGGACGGAAGAAATCACAACAGTCCAAACTGCACATCGCATATGTTACAAAAGAACAAACAAAAACAATAGTGCACGTGTGTGAGGTGAAACATGTCAACATAGTTACAAACGTATCTACATGACATACTAGATGATTTTACTATTTCTAAAAAAAAAACAACCAAAAAACAATAGTGCAAGTGTGTGAGGTGAAACATGTCAACATAGTTACAAACATACCTACATGACATACTAGACGATTTTACTACAGTCCAAACTGCCCATCGCATATGTTACAAAAGAACAAACAAAAACAATAGTGCAAGTGTGTGAGGTGAAACATGTCAACATAGTTACAAACATATCTACATGACATACTAGACGATTCTACTATTTCTAATGAATTTTGCCAGACTTAGCATTGTTTTCTTTGGTAGTTCTAGTGACATGTACCTGCAGAAATTAAAATATGAAATTGGTCTGCGAAATGTGGATGGTACAACATGTTGCCTTTCAGCTTGAAATTTTGGGCATTCCAAAATGCAGTTCGTCATCAATTACTGACATATCGCATCTAGCGCAGAGTCTGTTCTCTTTGGGTGTGCCATTTCGTCTACCAAGTTCAATAGCTAATTTATGATTGCTGCACCGGAATTTCATCAGAGAAATAACATAAATGTCTGGTAGTACTGAAATGTACTTCTCGGCCCCGAACTGTAACTTGTAATTCCTGTAGAACAGACACTTACTACTATTTTCCAAGGTTTGTCTCCAGTCTCTAATAAAGTTTTCTTGTAAACTGGTTCTAACGTTGCGGCAGAGCGAGTCTATACTAGTAAAGGTTTGTGTTTCCCAGACACAGTCATAGCCGCTTTCAATAAGAATGTCTTTTATTTTACTCAGCCACTGAGAGCTTAAAAGCGATTCCTTATGGAGTTGGAACAATACTCTATATATTTTTGTTGAGAATTTGTCAGCCGTTGAACTGACTAAGCTTGCCCAGAATCTAATCATTCTAACTTTGATTGCTATTTCTAAGGGGAATGTTCCAGTTTCACCATAAATGACTGATGACATTGTGTTTCCCTGCAACCGGAAAGTATATCTGAGAAATTTCAGCTGTAGTTTTTCAATCAAAACTAAGTTTTCATATCCCCATATCTCGGATCCGTACAGCAGGACAGGTGCAACCATTTTATCGAAAAGATCAAGCAGAACACCAATAGGCAGCCCTCACTGTACAGGAACAAAACCGATCCCCTATTCTTTCTTTTAAGCCTTTTTCTAGTCAGTAGCACTGAGTAAGTAGCGGGGAAAAAAACAACTCCTGAGCCACCGGGGACCGAGTGTGGTGTATCTGGGCGCACGGAATTTGGGAATAATAATAAGAAGAAGAAGAATACGAAGTATTGTTCGTGGAATGCTTCGGCAGACCACTGCGACCGAGTTGACGGCAGCCACCACAGCGTCCCATGCTTTTTTGTTTTGTTTTTGTTTTCTTTCTTTCTTTCTTTCTTTCTTTCTTTCTTTTTCAGACACATAGACGGCTTAAATTTGGCTTTGAGCGTTTCCTTCTCTTTCTCTTGCCCAACTTGAACTTTTCCAGAAGCGGCATATCTCTTGGCGAAAAAAAAAATCCTTGTGGGCATGCTTCTTAAAGGTAGTCGCAGCCATGCTGTATGTTGTCACAAGGTCGGACAAACACGCGCGGACTTGACAGGGCAACTACTAGCTATCTATTTTTGCAGCTACACCGGCATCGGCACAAACTCTGAACAAACTTGATGTAGCAGCAACACACTTACCGAATATCAAACTGGATAGTCTAGTAGATCGCACTACTTGCATATAATGATATCCCAGCTCCTGTAAATCACTTTGCGAGCACTGCTGACGTACAGTTCAGCTCCACTGATCTAAGTCACTTCTCTCCCCGAACTGAACTGAACTCCTGTGGCAAAACACGAAACTGTATAGACGGTAAATTGAGGTCAAAGCCGAGCTGTACTTTATACAAAGAAGGTGAATGTGTATCCAGCTGAAAGTCGCCCGGGTCGCCAGCCAAGCGGAGACGTCATGGTAAAAAACGAGGTGGTTTAGGAGATATAGCCATCATTACATCCGTCCACACACACACACACACACACACAGACACACACACGTCTCACAACTCCCGCCAAAAAGAACGCAGCAGCATAGTGTGCACGTCAAGTGTCTATGACGCAGATTTCGTTACGTCACTGTGTGCGTGAAAGTAAGTATTGTGTGGAGAAACGTCACAGTCTTGTTTTGTATCACTGAAACTTGCTGCTGCGCGTAGCAAAATCTGCCCCGTCTCATAAAGTTGTTTCTCTATATAGATAGAGAAACAACTTAAAAAAGACACTTGACGTGTACACTATGCTGCTGCGTTCTTTTTGGCGGGAGTTGTGAGACGTCTGTGTGTGTGTGTGTGTGTGTGTGTGTGTGTGTGTGTGTGTGTGTGTGTGTGAACGTGGACATATTCTATTAGTGAATTATTTCCGTTTAGCTCCCGGTTTCTAGACGGTACTGTCGACAAAACTCAGCTTGCGTGGGTATCTTGCTTCCTTTATTTTTGCCACCAGAAGAAAAACACAGTTTAATTTTTATTCACACTTCTGGTACAAGTGGTTTTAGCGGACAGTACCTGGTCCTTGATCACGCTGTGCCCATGGTGGGGCTGCCTCTCTTCTACGACCAGCTCAGGCTGCATCAGACCCATTTCGCTGTACAGAGTTTCATTGAAAACTGGCTCCCTGTTAAATTCCGCTTCCAGGATAAAATCGCCACTTTCGCATTCCGTTTTTTCGAAGGTTCTCTTCCTCCCTACCTGTCCGCCTTACTCTTATCTGTAAGTATCAACCGTCGCGCACCCTGCGTTCCGCTAGCGATAAACTTTCTCAAAATTCTGAAGATGATGATGATGATGATGATGATGATGTAACGCGCTGAAAAAACTCGTAGCGCTGGGGGAGTAGGGAGGGGGGGGGGAGGTATAAGTTTTAACAAAAAGAGGAGGAGGGGTTGGAGTCTGCAGGGTGGGGTGAAGCGTAACATAAAAACTGCCGGAGAGCGCTCTTTCAGCTTCTTAGCCCCGAATGTCTGGAACTCCCTTGTCAATCGAACTCCGCCTTCAGACCTCACTGCCTCTGTATAAATCACATCTGAAGACCTATCTCTTCCGCCAAGCCTTTGAGAGCTAAACCTCTGTTAAGTCTGTCTGTGTGCATCATGAGTCCGTCAGTTGCACTGCCAAATTGTATGTATGCCGAGGGGATGTAAACAGCGTGTGTGTGTGTGTGTGTGTGTGTGTGTGTGTGTGTGTGTGTGTGTGTGTGTGTGTGTGTGTGTGTGTGTGTGCTTTAATGCGCAGCGAGTCCTTGAAGTTGGAGAAAGGCGCTCTATAAAAGCTATGTATTATTGTTAAACAATGCCATTGAACATTTGTTCTAGCAGCTGAAACTGTAAACGGAGATTCGGTTTCCTGCCCTCGTATAATGGCTCAAGAACGGTCGGATAAGTTATTTCGGTCTCAAAATCCAGAACAGGATATTCTATCAGGTTCATGCCGTCCATGTTGAAGCCTCCTGTAGACAGCACGCTTGACCAGAGCACGAGCCACACCTCGTGACCTAGATCCATCAAAGCACGTGCTATCTGTGTGTGTATGATCGCCTGGCATTTGACTGGCATAGGCAAGAACATGGCACGTTTGCTTCTAGCACATGGCAGTGTACAGACCAGTAGTAGACAGCTACGATCAGCTGAGATGGTGCCATTTTACTTAGTTATTAAAACATGTGTGGTGTTCTGTAGTCGAAATTCCTCTCAGAGACGCTTATAAGACCGATCCATGTTTTCTCGTTCCGCAGGATTTCAGGCTGGGCTGGTGGGTGTTTGGGAGTTTATCGTCCGTTTCCACCATGTATGGGGCAACGAGAAAAATGCCAGCACAAATATTTGGCCCCAGCTGGGATTCGAACTCACGACCCGAGCATTGGAAGTCTAACGCTCTACCATTCGGCTATCCCCGCTCCCTCAGCAGGTTTTGAAGGTGTCTTTCATGCGCTGCTGGAGTATTCACGTGTAAGATGAAAAAAAGAATTTGTCTTGATGTTGACCATCGTGTTTTGTTGTTGTTGTTGTTGTTAACTTAGGCAAGGATGTAAGCCTCTCTCTCTCTCTCTCTCTCTCTCTCTCTCTGTTGTGCAGTAACTGCCCCAGGGGATGATTAAAGTTGGATGGAATTGAATGTATGGGGGGTTTTGCTTCGTTATCAACCGAAAACCCCCTAATTGACGTCAGACCTGTGGTGTAATGTACGTTACCTGAACGTCGCTTAGGCCCAGCACCATAAATGTGGATAGGCATTGAGCATGCTGCTGCGGTCTACTGTAACAAATGTTGCATGTTGGCAACCGAAAATAAATAATAATGATAATAATAATAATAATAATAATACATAGCTTTTATAAAGCGCCGTTCTCCAACTTCAAGGACTCGCTGCGCATTAAAACACACACACACACACACACACACACACACACACACACACACACACACACACACACACACACGCGCGCGCGCTAATTACATTCCCTCGGCATACATACAATTTGGCAGTGCAACGAATACCCTGCCGTCAAATCATTCTCCTGCACATCAACGAAGTGATGCGATTGACGTCATATGACGTAGCTTGACAGTAACTCCTTATCTCGTAACTGTTTCGTCTCTTGCAGAATAATTATCGCTTTGATAATTCTCCTAGCAACCGGATTTCCCTTCACAGCAGCGTGCTCAAAATTACGAATTGCATGCAGCATTTGATACGTTTAGCGTGGTGCTGTGCTTAAGTGACATTGAAGGTAACGTAAATAATCAAACCTGCAGAAGCAGGTTTTTACTATTCTTTTCTGTTCTTTTCTGTCCCATTTTTTTCACACACAGTCCATGGTCTTCTGTCACCAAAGGATGGGTGTTGTGATATTTTTACTATTGTTTTCTGGTCCTTTTCTCGTCCACCGTTTTTTTTCCCCCGCGCCGTGTATGTCAGCACGTCCGCAGAGTTACCTTTTGTTTGTTTGTTGAAGTTACATCCCATTTATTTATGTCCTGAGGAAGGCGAAAGCCGAAACGTTGACCTGTGCCGTCCTTTGTGAAAGTTAAGTGGTTTCTGTCCCTTTTATGTCGCTTTTATTTGCTTAACTTGTAACCACTTCGCAGTCATTACCGTTTCCTTTTCTGCAGAAGCAGTTTTGAAGAGAGCTTCTTGGTTGATTGAAACTGTTGAAACCGCATTCTTACATTTACCAGAGAAATACAGAAATGAAATGAAATGAAACTTTATTTGCCAACGGTAAAAGACATTGGTCCAGTGGTCCAGTTTTTATTCTTGCCGTTGCTATTGCCACACACACACACACACACACACACACACACACACACACACACACACACACACACACACACACACACACGCTCTCTCTCTCTCTCTCTCTCTCTCTCTACTACTACTACTGACGTCCGCTCACACTGCAGACACGACATACATTTCATTTCATTTCATTTCATTTCTCTCTCTCTCTCTCTCTCTCTCTCTCAGCAGGGAATCGATCTAACACCACCAACCCCCCTCCCACACCCCTCTCCTCTCCACCCGCTCACTGGCATCCCCGTCAAGTTTATGCATTCGACACGACAGGCACCGGGAAAGAGTCTGTGCGTGAATTTGACTCGATCTGGCGGTGACAAATCCCAACCCAAAACTAAATTCCAGCCCACCCGGCAGAGAGAGAGAGAGAGAGAGAGGAATTTGTTCCCGGTTTTTATACCTGTCATCGTTACAAAACTGGTGATCGGCTTCAATCAAAATTCTACATTTTCCTCTTGCTTCATTGCAGGTGATTACTCCAGCAACACATGAAAAAGTCTTCGTCAACTGCAACCGACAGGACAGCACCTTAGGAAGAAACAAGTGTCTTCCAAGTGTTCATGTAACGACATTTAAGCACAAAACGCCACTTGTATATTGATAACTAATATAAAAAAAATGGCATCATCTGGATGGATTGTACTTGTCCTTCTACTATTCTCTTCACTACCACGCACAGAAAGCAAACGTGTCATGTTCATTCCTGTGCCAATCACAAGCCACGCTATCCTACACACACGGATAGCACGTGCTTTAATGGATCTAGGTCACGAAGTGTGGCTCGTGCTCGGATCAAGCGTGGTGTCTAAAGGAGGCTTCAACATGGATGGCATGAACCTGATAGAATATCCTGTCGTGAATTTTGACGACGAAATACTGTATCAGACCGTTCTGGAGCCACTGTATGAGAGCCGAAAACCAAACCTCCGTTTACAGTTCATGCTACAAGAACAAATGTATGACGCTATTCTCTCAAACGAAACTTTGTACACAGAGATGAAGCTCGTGAGACCTGAACTGTTTGTCATCGATGACGATTTTCCAGGGTCCAGACTGTTTGCTGTGTTCGCGTACAGGATGAGAGTTCCTTTTGCCTGCTTGGATTATGCCTTCGAGCCGTTCGGAAGGAGAGTTCCATTTTCGTCTGCGGTAACTCCCAGTTTTCTCTTCCCCTTTGGGCACCGCATGACGTTCACAGAGAGGCTGAAAAACACAGTGTTCTTTCTGCTCTATCTCATCGACAGAAACTTCGACGGAGACGCGGTTTTCCGTTATGCTCGAGAGATGCCCTACATTTCTTTGGACACTCTGGTTGCACGTGCTGAGGTCTGGCTGGTGCAGATGGATCACATCCTCGACTATCCCATCTCCACCTTGCCCAACGTCAAGCTGATCGGCGGTATAGCTGCTTCTCCAGCCAAACCTTTGTCGCCTGAGTTTCAGGAATTCATGGATCAAGCCAGTGATGGAGTACTTATAGTGTCTTTCGGGTCTCTGGTGGAAGGTATGCCGGCGAGATTCGGACTGGGCGTGTTCATGGCGGCTTTCCGACGGCTGACGAAGCTTCGGGTGGTTTTCAGATCGAACATAACTTCCCCAGACCCAGAGAAGATCCTGACGTCATCATGGATCCCACAGAACGACCTGCTGGCTCACCCCAACACCAAAGTGTTCCTGACTCACTGTGGTGCGAGCGGACAGTACCAGGCCCTGTACCACGCCGTGCCCATGGTGGGGCTGCCTCTCTTCTACGACCAGTTCTACAACGCACAGCGCATGAAGGTCAAGGGCTTCGGCAAGGTGGTTAATTTCCAAGATCTGACTGCGTCCAAACTGGTGGACGTCATCGACGAGGTGGCTAGCGACCCGCGCTACAAGCAGACCATCACGCGTGCCTCCACACTGTTCAGGGAGCAGTTCGGCGTGCCGGCTGAGAGAGCGGCGTACTGGCTGGATCACGTGATGGAATATGGCGGCAGCTACATGCGGTCAGCGGGACAGGAGATGCCTCTGTACCAGTACCTGCTGCTGGACGTCATGGCGGTGATCGTTGGGGTGGTGTCGTTGTATCTGATGATCCTTTGTCTGCTTGTACAACGTCTGTACCAGAAGACATTTGAAGGAGGAAACAGACGGAGACGGATAATAACACTGACAGGCTAGATATGCAAAATGCCAGCTTTTCGAAGTTTACAAAGTTCTTTTAAATAAAATTGAATGCATTTTTTTTTTTTTGAAAAAAAAAGAGATTTCTGGTTTAGTAATTTTACACAAGGTAGCTATTCGTGGAAGGCTGTCAGAGTGTATAGTCTGACGTGCAGGCAAGCTCCTTGACTAGACGTACTTAGCCACTCGGCTTTTGTTGTAGAGCTCGGTCGGAGAGATGCATGCTATGCTATGCTATGCTATGCTATGCTATGCTATGGCAGGCTTCTTCTCGGGGCCATCTCTTTGGAGACTCGCAGGGCGCCGCAGGGCTGGAGGAAGAAGCAGTGAAAGCCGCCTGCTGCTGCTGCTGCTGTAAGCGCTACAATATGTGCAAAGCTTCATCCACACTGCTATTCACTCTGCTGGTCACACATATTTCCACAGCCTACTCTTCGTGGAAAGATGGACGTGGGAGTTTTAGCGTACGCACTTGATAATGAATTTTATGCGCGCGTGTGTATTGCTCGTGAACAACTTTACAGCTGTCTCCGTCAGCAAAGACAAAACAGTCAGCCAACTCAACAAACAGACAACCCAAGCAAACATAAAACTAAAAATTTATTAATTTTGCTTGTTGCTTTTGGCGATTAATTGATCTCAAGACTCAAATTGTTCTGTTGATATGCTCCTGTTGTTGTTGCTTTGGTTTTGTTGTTGTTGTTGTTGTTTTGTTGTTGTTGTTTGTTTCTTTTGGGAGTTACGTTTATGAAAAGCAAACTAAACAACAACAAAACCAAAACAACAACAACAACAAAACTACAACAAAAACAAAACAACAACAAAACAACAACAATAATAAACTAACTACCAGGGGCAGTGTCAGAAGTGCTGCACTACAGCGGAACATGATATACTGAGCATATCAACAAAACGATCTAAGAAATGACAGCACGCCACGGTCGACAAGGGAGAAAAGCAAGATAACCGTAATGAGACAAGGGAGCACACACGGGCACTGAGATAGGCATCGCTTCTCTCCCTTCCTTCAAGAGGGCAACACCTGGGCACCCTCAATTACAACAAAGAAATTGCCATGTCACTTTGTCAGGCTTTACATGCGGTGTTCGATTACTATCGCTGAGTCGTTCACTCTTATCACCTGTAACTGAGTATATGAGTGCATGCATGAAGTGGTGGCGGACACACACACAGAGTCACACACACACAGAGTCACACACACACACACACACACACACACACACACACACACACACACACACACACACACACACACACACACACAGTGACATACATACACAGACAAAGACAGAGAGCATTAAACAGACATATTGTGTTATTAAAAAAAAACCAACAAAAATCAAACAAACAAACCACAAAACAAAACATTTAAACAAACACACAAACAAACAACTGTCTGGCCTTTCACTTGAAAATAGCTGGCCTACGCAGAGTACAGAGTATCAAATGTTTCAGTTAGTGTTTGCCTCTTTATAATCACCAAAATCCTAGATAGTAGGGAAATTGTATGTACCCACGTAGAACCACAGGCTTTGTCGTTTCATTCGAATAATTCAAATGCTGTACTTAAAGGAAAATCATTTCATTACTGATAAAGTACATACATAAGGTCCAAAGTTTCGTCTATGTGGTTTTGTCTGGGGGTAAAAGGGATTTCCAACTTTTTTTTTTTTTTTTTTTGGTAAAACGAATGTAAAGACTCGCTGCACTTCAGATCGTTTCATATGAATATCATATGAATCGTTTCATAGAAATAAATGAAGAGTTTCTACAATAAGTATGCACTTCAAACTGTTTTCATGTGAATGTCTTCAACGAAATAAATAAATAGATAATAAATTCTAAATATGTCACACGGGAAATAACTCGTTTTGTCGACGTGGCAAGCCCGTTCTTAGTAGTAAACCTTTGCAGCTGCGACTGTTGCGTCAAAAGAAGGAGAAGAAGAGAAAAGAAAAAGCCATAAAATGCACCCACTATGTGTACACGCACGCATACAGCCAAGGGACAAAGGGGAATGATCCACGACAAGCATATTTTCCACGACAAAGGCTCAACTGACGAAGCCCTTCAGATTCAGCCTCGATTTCAATTTACGTTCTTACGTTGCTGGGACGATCAATGCATTTGGCGCCATGTCGTCTGAGATATGTCGTCTGCTTGCCCCGTTTTCTTTTTTTTTTCTGCGGCAAGTTTGAAGAGATACACATCAACTTAGAGCGAGCGCTCAAACTGGTTAAACTTTCCAGGTTTCAATAAGGACATAGGCAAATTACCACCACAGCCAATTCCGGTGAAACGTCAAACAAGGTTATATTTGACTAGCATTGAAGGGGTGAGCGCCTTGGTCGTGTCTGGCCCGCCCACGGGTCGAAACTGGCACTTCTCACGCAATCTGTCGCTCAAGATTATAATAAGTATGCAGTTAAGTGCACGTGTGCACAGCTTGCGTCGTTTCGCCGGATCGAGCCTTCTCACAGCTGCAAATTTACAGTACAGTTCGATGTTCGGTGTGAATATTATATGGTTCAAGACCAAAATTTAATGATTTTTTTTTTTTTTGGGGGGGGGGGGGGTGATTCACGGACCATTCTGAGCTGTTTAGGTTGTCTGACCACCATCTGCCATCGTACCACTTCGGCCGATGTCACACGGGCGTGTGTTTAGTCCGAACAAACAGCGAACATGGCGTTGTTCCGTGTTTCTCGTGTGACACGCGGCTACAACATGTATTTGTCCTATTTTTTCCCAGAGCGTGTTTAGAGCTGTTTTCCCGTGATTGATCGAA
Source organism: Batillaria attramentaria (assembly GCA_018292915.2). Lineage (NCBI taxonomy): Eukaryota > Metazoa > Mollusca > Gastropoda > Batillariidae > Batillaria > Batillaria attramentaria. Next base: position 227,482 of record JACVVK020000630.1, read on the forward strand.
ACGTCTCTCGTGTCAGGAACCGTAGGCACCTGCACAGTGACAGCATCTCACAGGCTGGCACTGAGCACTGAGCCAACAGAAGGCCTCACGCCGCGACGCAAAATATTAATATCAAGGACAAGGAGACAAAGGGGTCGCTCCACGGTCGACCGCTACGTGGGAGAATCTGACTTTTCGCCGGTTCACACAGCTTGTCGACGGCATGGTCTCCTGGTTGGTTGGTTGGTTGGTTCGTTGCGGATGATATCAAAGACGGGGCAACAAGGTGAAAGCCAACATTTTGTTGTTGTTGTTGTTTTTCAGACAGCCAGGACGGGAACTTACGACTCGAGCATTGAAAGTTTTCCCAGCACGGCCATCCCGGTTTGCTCGAGACAGCTATTGGGACCGGGCGGGGGGGGGGGGGGGGGGGGGCTGAGGGGGAGGGGGTTGTGTCGGGGGTTGGGTTTTTGGGGATTTAACCTCTTTTTCCACCACATACGGGTGATATCAAAGACGGGGCAACGATGAAAAAGCCAGCACCAATATTTGGCCCCAGCCGGGGAGCGGTGTCGGGGAGGAAAGTGAGGTGTACATGTATATAATAGTGCGGTATGCGTAGGCAATGTAAAAAGTGTGTAGACATCACGGCACAAGCGTAGAAATCTATCCACACCCCACCCCCCCACCCCCAACCCCTCACAAAAAAAGGAAAGACAAAACTGAGGTTAGCTCACGCTCGGTCAACATGTCAGGGCTTAGAGGTTTTTGCGGTCGCCAGCGTTATCTCTGGTCTGATCAATATTTATGCTTTAGCACAGGGGCGCGACACTCGGCGAAATCAAACTCTAAATCGCCTTTGCCGTGTTGCTCTCACAAGGAGCTAAAAACTGCGGTTATGGCTTGAATTTCGTTGTTGTTGTTCATACCTGAAAGTCTCAATGCGTATGACAGACATACAGCAGCTTCTAGGACACTTTTCATCGAGTGTACTTGAACAGTGCATCAGAATCCTTTGGGCCAGAATATTAGCATTAGTATCCTATCTGGCAAACAGCCTGAGAGCCTCGAAAGTGGCAGTCTTCCTTCTCGGTGGCGTTCCGAACATGGAGGCGTTAAACAGCTGGGCGGGTGATTTCAAGTGTGTGTGTGTGTGTGTGTGTGTGTGTGTGTGTGTGTGTGTGTGCAGGTGGGGGATGGGGAGCGATGGTAGATGTGGTGTTTTATGTCGTTTATCTTTGTTTTCCCTTTTTTTTTCTTGGGGGGTAGAGGAGGGAGCGGCGGGGGAGGGGGTGCGGCGGCGGAGGAGGGGGGGGGGGTGGCGGGGAGGTTTGGAAGGTAGAGGATGCGGAGTCTGTGTGTGTGTGTGTGTGTGTGTGTGTGTGTGTGTGTGTGTGTATTTGGGGGGAGGATAGGAGAGGGGGGGGGATGGGAGGCAAAAAGAGTGCTTGAGGAAGAGACCTGGAGGCACGCCATGGTCGTCTGGAATTTTGCTGGAGTGCAATCAATGCATCAGACCGCCGTGCAGCAGGTGAGTGTGTGAGTAAACTCTGGCCTGCCAGGTAAATTAGAGCTTCGTCAGTTACAACAATGTGCACACCCACGCCGCTCACTGAACACAAGACGTCTGTGATTGCTCTCCTCTCTCTCTCTCCCCCCCCCCCCCCCCTGAAAATGCAGATTCTTGCGCCGCTCACGGTTGTAACATAGCTGAGGTGGCCTCTCCTTGCAGGTGTATCGCCTGGAGATTTCATTCGTGTACATCTTTCCGGTGGTTGCCATAATTATGCTGTGGGATGCCTCCCTGGATATAAACCACGATTCAGCTGGCATGATCATCATATGGGCCAAAGGGCCCGAACTATAAACAATTTGCCTTGAGTCTATGTCTATCTGTCTGTCTGCCTGCCACTGAGTCTGTCTGTTAAACTTTATCTGCCAGTCTGTCTGTCTGCCCCTGCCTGCCTGCTGCCCGTCTCTCTCCGTCTCTCTTACAACCTTTTACGGTGTCTTTGTGGACGAATGATTATTGATAATTTAAACATTTTTACAACCTTTCTGTAGTCTAGGGTTGTTGTTTTCCTTGTTGTTGTTTTCCTTGTTGTGTTGCGATTTCTGTTCTGGTCCTTTTCTCTTTCTATTTGTCTCCTTTCCTATTGTAGAATTAGTAAAAACTACATGTTCTCGTAATTACTGTCAGCGATGCCTCTGAGTATAAATGTTTCATCATCATCACCATCATCATCATCATCATCATGCAACGCAGTGACACCTCTCTCTCTCTCTCTCTCTCTCTCTCTCTCTCTCTCTCTCCTCCCTCACCCGCCTCTCTCTCTTAAAAATCAATTAGGTTTCAAACGTTTGTCTCCTTGGATACTCAGAACATTCCTTTAGGCTGGTCATGAAAACACAAGTGAAAATCTGAAAACGTGATCCAGAACCCAGCACGGAACAGTTTCACAGTTTAAAAAATTGTATTTAAGAACTGGGATCAAGAACTGACAGTGATACGCCACTGAAACATAAAATACCTCCACATTGTCTTTTGCCATTGATCAGAGTGGAGTGTTCCGTACTGAGTTTCAATAAAACATCCGAATACATGCTGCTTTCACAAAAGGCCAATCCCATGACTGATGTAACATGATCACGATCTCTTTTCAGGTTCGTTTTAAACCAGTTTCCATTTCAATACAAGTCATGCGTCAACAGCAAAGATGTAACACAGCACGGCTGGAAATTTTTGTGATTAGAATGCGATTCAGAATTCTGGAGAACTGAATTTCCGTTTTTAATTTGTTTTGGGTCAGCATTGAAAGCTGGCTGTGTGAAATATAGAACAGTTATCAAGTGGCCTAAGACGTGTTTTTACTCTCGTCATTTTCTGCACAACACAGTTGTCTCGGAATAAGTGAACTTTTGCATAAGTGGCCCGATACTAGTTTTACTCTCATCATTTTCTGCACGACACACTTGTCTCGGCATACGTGAACGTTTGCAAAAGTGGCCTAATACGGGTTTTACTCTCATCATTTTCTGCCTGACACACTTGTCTCAGAACAAGTGAACTTTTACAAAAGTGGCCCAATACAGGTTTTACTCTTACCATTTTGCGCATGGCACACTTGTCTCGACATAAATGAACTTTTGCATTTTAGGATACAAAGTTTGTCGAAGTTCGACGGAAAAAAAAAGCCAGCACAATTATTCGTCCCCAACCGGGATTCGAACTCACGGCCGGAGCATTGATAGACCAACGCTCTACTAGTCGGCTGCCTCGGCTCCCCAAACAGTATGGGTGACCGTTTCAGTTGTAAGAACGATATGCGCGGTCAGTTACATGGCAAGGGGGATGGTTGGGTGGTTGTTTTTCCACCACGTATGGGTGATATCAAAGATGCGGCAACGAGATAAAGGCCAGGACAAATAATTATTTGGCCCCAACCAGGATTTCTTACATGGGAAGGAGAGAGTAGCTCCATGTTTAGTCATGGAGTGCGTGGCGCTGCGCTAACGGCGACGCTGTCTGTTTTACAGGCTACGCGCCGGTATTAGCTTCCGGGGCCTTTAGTAACAACTCGGCTAAATATAGTAGAAAATCTTTGCCCCTTTTAAAATTTGTGTGCAGAGTGAACAATGGCAATCTGGTGCTTTTTGTTGGCTTTGTAAACAAGTTTCATGCCAGGTAATAGTAAAATTAGGGAAAAATGAGGCTGGCTTGTGGACTATTTGTATTCATGCGCGGCTGGCACAGGAGCCAGCAGACGACCGTGGAATGAGGGGGTATGTGGTGACTGCCAACATTGCCCAAAAAACGGAACATTGGAATTTGTTTAAATTTCCTCTACGCATGAGTCTATGGCTGCCTGATTTTTGTGATTTTTTTTGTGTGAATTTTAAAGCATTTCTAGGGTGTCATCTGCAGCGGTATGTGTAAGAGGAATATATAGCGTTTTCCTCCAGATTTGCATCTCTGGTATGTAGCCTAAGCGGTCATTCCTCCCGCGGGCCATCACCACTGCAAATGGTTTCTACATGAGGGGACAACCAAACCAAACTGACACCTTGTAGAGTTTTTCAGTTTTAATCTATTTTTTTGTATTTGTGTGCTTGTATATTTAAGTATTTATGTTTAGGGAGTGCGTGAATGTGTGTGCGCATCAGAGTGAGTGGGTGTCTGCGGGAACATAATATTTATTCTTATTCTCAATCAAAAGAGGAGCAGGCACTGGAATTTCCCTTTTATGGGATCCAGAAAAATGTCTTGTGTCGTATGCCTTACACTCAAGTCTTGTGCACGAGCATCACGTGCTCGTTAAAGGAGAGAAGGCTCAAACCTTTCTCAAACAGAACAGATTTTAAATTAAAATTCAAGTTAAAAATCAGAACTTAACTGAAAATTTAACTTATCCCGAGACAAGTTTGTCATTCTGAAACTGATGAGAGTAAAAGCCGTATTAGGTCACTCGATAACTGATCTATATTTCCTACTGTAAGCTCTCAATGAACGCACAAAAAAGACTAAAACCAAAATTTCAGTTCTCCAGAATTCTGAAACGCACTATAGTCTTTTACATGCTAGCGACGTTTGGGCTGGTTGGTTGGTTGGTTGGGTAGTTGAAGTTTAACGTCCCCGCCACTGGAGCTTTTATTAAAGATACACTCATTGTTTCAGCTGAGAACTTTGTTGTGGGAACTTACAAGACAATTAGCAGTGTTAGAATAACAGTAAATAGATAAATAAAATGAATATAACTTTGTACAAAACGAATAAGTGCGTGCGTGCGTGCGTGCGTGCGTGTGTGTGTGTGGTGTGTGTGTGTGTGTGTGTGTGATCCACCCCCAGAAACTACCACTGAGTGGGCTGATGTAGGAGGTCTTGAGTTTTGACACGCAACCGATACAACGAAGGTGCAGCAGTCCTGGGGGTCGACCCTCGACCCCACCGCTACACTGATTGTAGAAGGGTGACGCACGCAGACGCTGCAGGCTCAGGACGTTGTGCAATTAAATCTCCCCATCTGGTCGATGCTGTGCTTG
>JACVVK020000630.1:237500-292623 GCA_018292915.2 Batillaria attramentaria
GTGAGTGAGTTAGTTAGTTAGTTAGTTAGTTAGTTAGGGCTTAACGCCGCGCAGGGTGGCTGAATGGTAGAGCGTTGGACTTCTAATGCTCGGGTCGTGAGTTCGTTCTCGGCTGGAACCAAATATTTGTACTGGCTTTTTCATCGTTGCCCCGTCTTTGACCCGTATGTGGTGGAAAAGGACGTTAAACACCCACCCACCGCGCAAGCAACAAAGAGCATTTCGCGGCTACTTCATAATCACTATTGCAGGTTCAGTACTTGAAAGTCTGTCAGCAAAGATTTAAGGGAATTCACCGCCTCTATTTCGTACTTTCTCTCAAATTTTATTCTCTCAACAATGTTTCTGGCATTACCCAACTCGAATCATTACACAGAATTTCAAACTTTCCTTCTCCTTTTTCGGATCACCTTTCCGCCATTTGCAGCGCAAGACGGCGTCAGTTGCTGCGCGTAATGAGGTGGCAACTGAATATCCCAGAAGGTTTCCAAAGTTTGCTTTGCCTCTCAAATGTTTGTCCTTGCGTCTCGGGTAAGCCTTAAAGAGAAGAAGAGTTATGACGTGAGTTTTTTGTTGTTTTTTTGTTTTTTTACCCCTCTACGCTGAAAGGAGCGCTGGTTTGAAATTATCGACAGAAGAGCTCCACGAAAGGGGGAGCAACTCTCAGACCTCCTCAGAGATTGGGAAAACTGACACCACATGGGAGCGAGTATTTCATAATTCGAGGAGAGGGAGAGAGAGAGAGAGAGAGAGAGTACCCCTCCCATGCCGGGCAAAGGCTGCCAGCTAATGCCGATTTAATGGTCAACAAATTTGATTTGAGATCGGGGTGAAAAGTGAGGTTGTGTGCTTTTCCGTCGACACGTGAACACGATACCGCCCTAAGGGATAGTGAGTTTAAGTTAAGTGGCTGGCTGTTTATGCGACATGCAAATGTGTCCTTGCATTTCTGGAGTCTCTACACTTGTGAGGAGAGGTTCTGCGGGACTTAGAGTCATTGCAAGGATGTTGGTTTAGCATAGTCAACATTGTGGTCACGGCAAGTTTGTAATGTAAATTATGAAAAAAAAAAAAAAGGAGGGAAACTGAAGGGTCAGAGAGAAGCGGATGAGGTCATCTTGTTTGAATTTTTAAACTTACGCCCATGAAACTCTCTCTCTCTCTCTCTCTCTCTCTCTCTCTCTCCCTCTCTGTGCCGTATTTGATTATGCTTGATCACCGTGGTTTTCTGTGACCTGTTATCTTCCTTTGTGTGTGTGTGTGTGTGTGTGTGTGTGTGTGTGTGTGTGTGTGTGTGTGTGTGTGTGTGTGTGTGTGTCTGTTGTTTTTTTATTTGTTTGTTTGTTTGTTTTTTGTTTGTTTGTTTTTGTTTTTTTTTTGGGGGGGGGGGGGTCTCACTTTTTCGGTAGCCTAGATTGTTAGTTTATCTTTGCATATTATGTTATTGTTTTTGTTTGATCATTATTTTAGAATGTAGTGAGGACTTCTTGTAAGATAGGCAGAGATGCCTACAAGAATTATCCTAATAAACGTTTCATCATCATCATCATCTCTCTCTCTCTCTCTCTCTCTCTCTCTCTCTCGCTTGGGGAGCCCGAGGAGTCGAATGGTAGAGCGTTGGACTTTCAATGCCGGGGTGGTGAATTTGAATCCCAGCTTGGGCCAGACATTTGTGCTGACCTTTTTGTCGTTGCCCCGTCTTTGACATCACACATACGTGATAGAAAAGGACATCAAATTCCCAAACACTCACTCAACACCCTGTGCCACGGTGTGTGTGTGTGTGTGTGTGTGTGTGTGTGTGTGTGTGTGTGTGTGTGTGTGTGTGTGTGTGTGTGAACCATATCGTGTCGTAGTGATGCTGACACTCTGCGGTGGTATGACTTTAGTCAGCTGAGGTGATTTAACGCCACTACTGCTCCAAAACGTTTTTCATAATGCGGAAGTGCAGTGTGCCGCTCTATGATACCAGCCCCACTTCATGTCATGCGCGTGAGAGGGTGGGTGGGTGGGTGTGGGTTTAACGTCCTTTTCCACCACATAAGGGTGATATCAAAGACGGGGCAACGAGAAAAAGGCCAGCACAAATATTTTGCCCCAGCCGGGATTCGAACTCACGACCCGAACATTGAAAGCCCAACGCTCTACCATTCGGCCTCCCCGGGCTCCCCATGCGCGTGAGAATGGACACCAGGGGCCGTGGTCACGACGCGTTCGTAACTTTTCCGCCACCGATTTACGCACGCGAGGGTCCGTAACTTACGATTTGTGATAAAATTGGGTGGTCATGACGTTTGCGCAGAGTTACGGCCGCTCGGAAACCCTTGCGTATTGTACACCACCTAGGAGGGTGTCGGAAAGGTGCCGTAGCCTTTGCGTAAATCTGAAAAATGGCGGCCCGCTTGATTTACCAACTGCAAATGAGAAGAGCATTGCGACGGGAAAGGGTGTTCCGCGATCGTACTAACCCTTTTGACTCGTACGACGATGTGGACATGCTTCAAAGGTTTAGATTTAGGAGGAGAGACCTGCAGGAATTGTGCGACTGATCTGCTGTAGGACGACTTGAGGTACCCGTGTAGAGGGGGCGCGTTCAGTTCACTACGCACCCTGCAATGCAAAGGCCTGTATGGCCGGCCGTACACACATCGTGGGTTGATTTGTTTCCTTTTTGTGGGTTAACATTTGTTGTGTGTGTTTCGGACTAGTTCAGTGCTGAACGCACTCGGTCAGTCCTCACTGATCACACTCTTCACATACATGCCACGCATTTAACCTGACGCTACGGCAGATAAACATGACTCGATCAAAAATTCTGTAGTGAACGCGTACTGAACACACCCCCTCTACTCTTTCACGCTTCACGCTGGAAGGAGAATTTGTGCAGGTCACGTGATGGTGTTTTCCGTGGGAATCCCAGGGGTCCCACACCTATCTAAAAATAACCCGTACTTGACACCGTTTCCAGTAAGTGCGCGTCGTGACCGGCCAACTAGCGGAAGAGATAGTTTTCACGTAGCCACGTACGAACTTACGATCCGCAACCCATTTGCGCAAAGAAATTTGCGTTCGCGTCGTGACCTCGGCCCCAGGGGTCCATTGCGAGTATGCAAGGAGTTGCGCAAGCGACACTCGAAATAAAACCTACCAAAAAAAAAAAAAAAAAAAAAAGCCTGCTACTACTAGGAAAATCCCTCGTTACAAAAAAAAAAAAACAAAAAACCCTCGTGACAAAGTGCATTTGGACAAGACGTAATCATTTCTGACGGCCGCGTCGTGAAAAGCGGGGAAGCGCAAGGCTTACAAGACACAATCAGTGAGGTAGGCGCAGTTCTGTCACGTCATTTGCTGTTGCTTTTTCGCGCTTCACGTGCAACCAGCGTGAAACTGACGCTTGCTATTTGATTGATTACGCTGACATGTGACGCCGTGTCTGCACGCTACAGGAAGGTTGTGTGTGTGTGTGTGTGTGTGTGTGTGTGTGTGTGTGTGTGTGTGTGTGTGTGTGTGTGTGTGTGTGTGTGAGAGAGAGAGAGAGAGAGAGAGAGAGATCACCAGGTTAACATCTGATTTCTTGTAGTGTTCCCCTTCTCTCCATACTCCTTCAATTCAATGCAATTCAATTCAATTCAGTTCAACAGATCTTTACTATATGACAGGTTTGACAAGTTTTATTATACTTCAAGATCCACTGAGGGTATGCGGGCGAAAAAAACAAAACAAAACAAAACAAAAAATCATCATCATCATTATAATATGATGATGATAATAACAATGAGATGGTTTCACTTGGTTTAAACATTAAAGCCTTATCACCGTCAAGCAGTAAACAGTATTACGTTGAAAGAGAGCACAACAAGTAAAAACTTCAAGTGAAATTTTAATCGCTTTGTCTAAAAAAGCTGTAATTCAACGAGAGGATCTATAGCCCGAAGAAAACGACGTTTCTTTCCAACAAACAGTTTGTGCTTCTTTTTCTGCCCCCTTTTCTCTGCCTGCCACCAAGGCAGCACGTCTCCTAAGTCACAGCTTGGGAACAAAAGACCCCTTTAACCCGCGGCCAACGCAACGTCTTGGGTAACAACCCACTCGAGGTGCTAAGCCACGGATTTGTCTGTGGACGCTGCAAAATTGTTGGTGTGTGTTTTATTCTAAACAGCTCATTCTACGTTCTCGATAAAACATCAATTGTCATACAGAGAGTGCTCTAGAATTTTAGGTTCATTTGAGAAATGAAAAATCTAAACTGAACTGGATGTCATGAAACTGCCGGTGCTGTTTATTAGTTTTTTTCCCCCCAAGGGGGAAAAACTATCAACAATAAGCGAGAAAACAACCTATACTGTATTTAAGAAAAAAGAAGAAAAAAAAGATTGGCAATGCAAGACGGTCTCGATAAAACACGGTCGGTTATACTCTGTGAATATAAGACGTAGGCAATAAGAGGTTTTCAATAAAACATCACTGGTAATATACTGTGGAAAAAAACAGAGAAAAAACAGCAATAGGACGTGCTAAATGAAACACCGTAAGTCATATACTGTGACACACGATCAGCAAGATACTCCAGATGAAACTTCATAAGTCATGTGTCGTGATAAACGATTAGCAATAAGACGTTCCTGATAAATCATCTTGCCCTTAATTGAATAACGAATAACGACAAGGCGTTCTCCCTAAAACATGATTATGCCAAAGGCATACTCTTTTATTGAGAGCATTCTTTTCTTTTGATTTCGGGGAGCCGGGGTGGCTGAATGGTAGAGCGTTGGACTTCTAATGCTCGGGTCGTGAGTTCGTATCCCGGCTGGGGCCAAATATTTGTGCTGGCTTTTTCATCGTTGCCCCGTCTTTGATATCACCCGTATGTGGTGGAAAAGGACGTTAAACTCCCCAAAACCCACACACCCACCCTTCTTTTGATTTCTCGACTGTACCACTAAGGCCGTGTTTATGTTTACAAATCGCTCTGAACTGTTTTCGTGGTATCTTTCATCATACCGCTTCGACACCTGGACAGTGACAGCGTCTGTAATGCTGTCACTGAGCCAATAGAAGTGTACTCGATGACGCGGCGACCACACTGAGCGCTCCAGTAGTGTAACAACATTTGTAGAACTTGAATGTTCGGACCTCTCGTGTGAAATGTAAGCAACAATTGTATCGCATTATGAGCTGTTCTGATCATCATGATAGAGAAATTTGAGCGTACAGGCGCGCTCACGAGCGAAACTGTTCCAAAACATAAGTTGGCTTAGCAAAGATGGAATTAGCCCGTTTAAGTTGAAGTAAGATTTTTTCAGTAACCAAAGGTGGGCTACGGGCCTAACAGAGACTAGGACAAAAGAAACCCAAAAGCAAAATTAAATAAGAAAGGAAGCGAAGAAAGGAAGAAAAAAATCCTTCTATAGCGGCTCAGGCACCTTGCTGGAATGGGCCCGCTTCCTGATTTAACGAAAACAACAGAAAATTTAACCCTAGAGCTAGTTTAGTTCGAGGTTAGACTCAAACCCGGGGCTAAAAGCCCTAACCTCCACTATTACATACGGGCCCTGTTCGTGTTAAATGAATCTCGAAACATGCTTTGTGTAATTGAAAACCGCGTTTGAATTTTATTTTTTAATTTCTGATTCGTGTACAATCCTTTCCTTCAGAATGACAAAAGATAAAAAAAAAGTGTTAATACAACGCACGTGTGGCGAAATCTGCGATTACGAGCTATCATCTAACGTGCAAGCTCTTTGAAACGCTGGCATAAATACTTGCATAAATAATGATACAGTAATAGTAACTAAGCCATTAGTCATGTCAAACAGTATACCCGTTACAATTTGCATACATGGGTTGGTAAGACACCCCGTCCAGATACGTGCGCCTCCAAATCTGAGCCTTTTTTTTTGGTGCCTTTTTTTTTTTTTTTTTTTTTTTAAACGAGGACTGCAAGCCTTCTTTGTCGTATCTCTTTCCTCTTGTCAGACGCTGTTGTAGGTTGTCAGATGCAGGATAGCCGAGCGACAGAGCGTTGGACCAGATACTTATGTGTGCCTGGCCTTTTCTCGTTGCCCCGTCTTTGATATTGGCCGTATTTGATGGACAAGGACATTAAAACCCTCAAAACAAAAACACCCACTCACGCTTTTGAAGGTTGTTAAATGAGTGGAGATTTTTTTTTTTCGTTGTTGTGAGTAATATAGAACACCTCTCTCTCTCTCTCTCTCTCTCTCTCTCTCTCTCTTCTGTAGTTTTAATTATCATAATTACTAACCAGTTTCACCTACCATTGCAATACTGCCAATATGTACTTGTTCCCCCCCCCCCCCCCCCTGAGCATTATCATAAGCGGTGCTTGCTAATTGTTTGCTTGTACGACTTGTATTGCAATAAACCTGCTCCAAATGAGTTGCCAAAAGTGTAGCTGGGGACCGCCCCAATGAACAAGCAATCAGGGTGAGGTGGTGGGGAGCCTGTAAGGAGGTGGGGGGGGAGGGGGGTGACAGCTACCCCAGCTGAACAGTCCAGCTGCACACTATCCAATCCTGACAGACTGACAGTTTCGCCACATGTCTACCGTCCTCTGGAGAAAGGACATAAGCGCCAGGTATTTGAGAGGCGCCTAGTTCCTTTTTCCCACGTGACTTTAGATTTGATCTATCCTTCACTTTGACGGACAGGTTACAAAACAGGCCCCTGTCGACACAGTCAGAGGAAATGGGCAGCGCCGGCTTCAAGACGGCCGTTCAAGTGGTGACAGTAAGATTTATGGGGGATCCTTCAAACAGCCATGTGACAACGACCACTTAGATCTTTGCCAAAAGCTTTTCAACTCAACATTTATTACGTCGCACACTCGCACACCCGACCTGTAAAAGCCACGACGTTGGACCGAAACGTGTTCCATAGGGCTTGAACCGAATCCCAGGGAGAAAGTTTTTTTTTTTTTTTTCCTGTGGGTGCATTTAATCGCCCCGAGCATTCAACAAGCCCTTTTCTTTGTCACCAAGGGCGCTGGCAAGTTTCTGTGATATATAGGACGGGCATAATCTTCGGTGTAATAACTTACATTCAGCTGGGCAGAATGCTGCTATCGGTGTGACGGCTCTTTCAACAAGCCTCAATGTACACCGGCTTTTGTGTTGGGAAGCTCCACCGGCTGCGAGTGAACTGTACTGGGTAGCGAGGAGGCGCATTTTAATGCGGCGGGGTGTGAAATCCCCCCCCCCCTTCGTATATCAGGGATGTACTAGATGCATAATACCCTTCTACTTTTCCCTCCACTCTCAATACAATCATTACAATATATTTCTCTTCCATGAATAAGACTGTAGTTTTGCTCCCGCTTCGGTGGTGTTGTTTGCCCTCTACTGCTCTAGGCCCATTTGCACTGCTTGTAAATTTATGCACTCAGTGGTCGTCTACTCAGCACAGCAGCTGCACCATTACCACAAGGTAACCCTTACTCTAACCCAATATCCCTAACCCTAACCCTAATCCTAAATCATTTAACCCTAAAGGGCGAACTATTCTAATCAAGTGTACCTGCGTTGGTAGTGTTCGCACTCTAGGCCAAACTGCTGCGAACTACAGCAACTGAGTTTCACTGCCAAATTCATTCATTCATAGCACGAGAGAAAGCTTTTCCCTTTTCTATTATGACACTCCACAATACGTCAGGGACGCATTATTAATCTCGTACGCACAACTCACTCTTCCTCCCCTCCCCCCTCGCCTCATCCCCCTCTCTGTCCCCCCCCCCCACTCCCCCGTCCAGCTCAACCCTCCTCCCCCCTTGTCCCATTCCCTCCCCCCTTCCCGACCCCACCCTTTCCCCCACCTCCCAATAACCGTACCTACAATCCATGATCCATGATGCCTAGCGCATTTCTCTTCTCTGTATAAGAGTGTACTGCCACTATGTTCATTCATTTATGAGCACAAGAGAAAACTCTCCCCTCCTTTTCAATTATGACTTAGGATGTAACTGTCACGAGCCCAAGTTACGCTTGAAATTAATGGTGATACATAACGCCGCCAAATGACAAAGCTGCACTCATAAATTATGCCGCCTCTACTAAGTGTGTAACTGTATACCAGTATACCATAGAAAGTGGGATGTACTCAGTAGGCTGATGACACGTACGCGGGAGACGTTTTCGTTCGAACAATCGAGGAAAACTGCTCAAAACACGCTCTGGAGAAATTAGGACAAAGGCACGTTGCAGCAGCATGTTGTGGTATGGTATGGTGTAGTATGGTAGACTTCTCCTCGACGCACAAATCCATCTCTGCTGAAACGCTCACGGCGCCGCAGGGCTGGAGGACGAAGCAGTGAAAGTCTGCTGCCGCTAAGCGCTACTTTATGTGCAAACCTCCACCCTGCTATTCACTCGGTGCGTGCGACAGTATTTCTGTTTACCACGCCTCCGGCCACAGCCTACTCTTCTTCGAAAGACGAACGTGGGATTTTTTAGCGTGCACACGTGATGTATGTGCGTGCGTGTGTACACGAAGGCGAGACAGGCACCGTAAACGAATCTTCACATGGATTTGACTCGATATGGTAAGGAAAAATCCCGCCATATTCCTGCTCACCGGGGACTCGAACCAGGCAGCTCAGGATTCGAAGTCGGATGCCTTATCCACTAGACCAAATCCCCTGTTATACGAGAAAAAACGGAACAACACCATGTTCGCTGTTTGTTTGGACTAAAAACACTCCCTTGTGACATCAGCCGAAGCAGCTACTAAGCCCTTCCGTTTGATGAACTGCTTGGGTCGTGAAGACGAATGTAAAAAATAGCCAACCCATCAGTCAGCGCCAAAATACAAAGATAAACGCTAAAAAAATAATTAGAGCAATACAGCACAGCAACACCATCAGTCAAAACCATTTTAGATGATTTTATATCTGAACACTCATGCCCGTTATACCTACTGGCGTGTAGGGCAGCAACCGATTACATACCCCCCCCCCCCCCCCCGCCAACTCACACGTATGCACACACGTACACACACACACACACACACACACACACACACACACACACACACACACACACACACACACACACACACACACACACCACAAAAAACAATAAGCAAAAAAACAATAAGCAAAACAACAACCAAACAAAAACGACAATAAAACAAATAAAACAACAACAAAACAAAGGCAACAAACAAACAAACAAACAAACAAACAAACAAACAAACAAACCACCCGCCAAAACAAACAACCAAACACCAAACCAAACCAAACATTTTATTTACTCCAATTTGTTCCCATTATGTTGGTGACATTTTTTATTACGTAATCTCTCCCATTCTTTAGACGGACAATAAACCTAAACTTACGTATTTAATCCCTTTGCTAGCACGACAACAATTCCGCCATCAACCACATCCAGCAGCCAGGAAAACAGGTTTAAACAGACGCAGCAAATCATTTCTCCTTTGTCCATTTCTTTTATCATTGCACATTAACTGCAGCTGCTCGTCTGCGAGTAGAATTTCTCTTGACTTTTCTTCCTCTTTTCACGCAGTGGCTGTTTGTCGCTCGTTGACATAGGCTGTGGGTCTGCTATCTCTTACAGATTTCGCCATGTCAAATGCTCGGTGCTTTCAGCTGGGGGATTACTCGCTCTCTGCTTAGCTACAATCAGTTCACACCTCTATCGGCATATTTCTGTCTTTTCCGTCTGCCGGTAATGTCCCAGCGTTACGATTTATTTCTTAGGAGGGTGGGTCTGAAGTGCAGTGACTGCTTTCTTCGCACCTTTTTTTTTTTTTTTTTGGGGGGGGGGGGGGGAGTCGTTCTGTTGTTTTGGAGGGTCTGTCGTTGCACCTCCATTGAGCCGTTTTTTGGGTTTTTTTTAGGGAGGTGGTGGTGGTGGTGGTGGTTGGTGGGGGGAGGGGGGGGGAGGGTTCAGTTTCAGTTTGGGGGGGGGGGGGGGGGGCTGGAGGGTTGGGTGGGAACGGGTACACACACAATTAGCACACACGCTCTCTCTCTCTCTCTCTCCCTCTCTCTCTGGTGTTGTTATAGCTCTTTGCATTGTATGTCTTTTTTGTCTTTTGTTTAACTGTGTTTTTCTTTCTATTGTTGTAGATTTTTTTGTTGCAAGGACAAGTTGGAAGACAAACACATGTGCTTAATACTTTTATCCTTGTAAAATAAAGAGAATTCCGGCATTCATTCATTCTCTCTCTCTCTCTCTCTCTCTCTCTCTCTCTCTCTCTCTCTCTCTCTCTCTCCCTCTCTCTCTCTCTCTCTCTCTCGGGGAGCTGGGTTAGCCGAATGGGAGAGCGTCGGACTCTCAATGCTCGGGTCGTTGAGTTCAAATCCCGACTGGGACTAAAATTATACTTGTGCTGGCCATTTTCTCGTTGCCCCGTCTTTGATATCACCCTTACGTGGTGGAAAAGGGCGTTAAACTCCCACTCACCCACTTACCCCCCCCCCCCTTCTCTTTCTCTCTCACGCACGAGCATACACACACACACACACTAATTACTTACAGTTTCCAAGCACACGTGTTATCAGGGTCACCGTGACCCACCAAATTATGTGATCTCTTGCTCCGAGTAAACATGTCAAGGTAGTTCACCCACCCGGTAACTATAGCAACACCAAATTAACTAGATGTACCCATTACTGGACAGAAATGGGCTAACAGTCCCGAACAAAAGCAGTAAACTGCACCCTTCTTTGTGCTGCGCTTTCCTCCAAATTTACCCAGACACGCAAAAGATGGGAGCGTAATTTACGTCAGCGTGTGTCGACCAAACATGGGTTGCAAATGTAGCTAGGGTTACGAAGTTTGCAGGCCGCATTCTTTTGGGAATGTGCTGCTGCCATGGTGACAGTGCCAGCAGAGTTATACATGAGTGTTGCAACCTGCACGTCCACCTGTTGACCGGCATTGCGGGCGGTGGTCTAGTGGTTAAGAGACTTGTTACCAATGCGAGTGGTCACGGGTTCGAGTCCAACTCTGGGCAAAGAAGTTTTCCTTCCCGTGTGTGGCACCGATCATTCGGGCCGATCGTCGGGGGTTCTGTGCGGGTACTCCGGCTTCCTCCCCCTCTGCTTTGGAAATGTTCAGCCCACAACATCTGAAAAACAAATACAATTCTAAATTCCGAAACGTTAAACTGAAATAGCTGAGATGACCCTTCGCACCACGTGATTGTAATGTGTTCATGTGTGAGAGAATGCGTGTGATTCACGTGAGCATGCGTGTTGGGTTCCCTTTCGCGGCGCTTTGACCAGGAATTTCTCGTGGCTAAATTAAATGTACCAGAGAAACATTGTTAACCGGCTTTTCTACTTTTTAATCAAGTTGCTTTTGTCACTTCGTCGAGCGAGTGCACGCCCCCCCCCCCTTTCTCTCTCTCTCTCTCTCTCTCTCTCTCTCAGACTTGCCCTTTTGATACCACGTGCAAATTACAAGGTTATGTAACGTTTTGCAACTTCCTTGTACAGTATAAGGCATTCAAACGTAGAGATACAATTAATCAGTTAATCATGTCTGTTGTTTCCTGCAGTACTGATGGACGTGTGAATATGCCACTGTAATTATATGTGAATCGTGTGAATCTTGCCATGTGATGTATATCCATATCCACCAACGTTTGGATGGGACCAGTGGCCTACCGTATAAAATAATTCAGTTCAATTCAATTCGATTCAATTCTCTCTGTCTGTCTGTCTGTCTGTCTGTCTGTCTCTGTCTCTCTGTCTCTCTCTGTCTATCTGTCTGTCTGTCTGTCTGTCTCTCTCTCTCTCTCTCTCTCTCTCTCACACACACACACACACACACACACACACACACACACACACACACACACACACACACACACACACACACACACACACACACACATACACACACACACTCTCTCTCTCTCTCTCTCTCTCACACACACACACACACACACACACACACACACACTCTCTCTCTCTCTCTCTCTCTCTGTTGTTGAGAGGTAAAATTGTCACTCATGTGACAGACGGGACATCAGCAAAACACTGCCCCCCAAAACAGGATTCTACAAAGTGGCCACAACCATAACAAACCGGTTCTTCTTTGTCACCCCTCCTAGTGATACATCCGTGTCGTTTTGTGTCCTCAAATAAACTTTTATGGCGTTGAAAGGTGGAGCAGTTGCTGATGTCTGTGTTATGAGTGAGAGTAAGGCAAGCATCTAAAGAAAGGTTGAAGGGAAAGTGGGGAGGGGGAGTGTGAGGGGGGTGGGGGGGGGGGGTCGGAGAATAACTTTAAGGTGGAGCGGAAGGGGGGAAGGGGGAGGGGGGAAAGTGAAGGAGAGGGTACAGGGTACATTTATTTTTCAAAAATTTTAAGTCATCCACTTAGACTGTTTTCTAACCAATTTACCTTTGTGCTGGGTCACTCGTTCTATAAAATATTCAGCTTTGAAATACTACAACAAACAATCAAACAAACGACGAAACAAATAAACAACCACCACCACCACCACCACCACCACCACACCTTCCACTACACCACCACCACCACCACCACCACCACAACAACAACAACAACAACAACAGTCACAGCAACAACACTTCTATTCGGCTTCTTTGGAGATTTGTTGGGGTTTAATGTCTCCGCCATACTGAGACTGATTGGAGATGGCCCTAATGGACATATTATTTCAGTGGGGAAGGGACAGCTACCTTAACAGAGCAGTCCAGCTGAAACCTGTTCAATCAAGTCAGACCGCGAAGTCGACCACATTTGACTGAGATGGACAAGTTGGCCAAACAGGTCCAGTTCACACAACAATATGCCTTTGTATAGGATGTAGACATTTCCGGAGAAAGCCTGTTTGTAGCTAACCGGAGGTTCAGCCAACTATTCAAACAACACGCTGTGAGGCTCTGCTCTGTTTTGCTGCGCTGTTTTTATGATTATTATTATTTTTTAAAATCTCTTAATTACAGGTATAACCTTGTGCCTAAATGGCCCATAATTTTAACTGTCCACGCAACCTGCTTTTGTTACCCTGTCATCCACACGTATAACTCAGCGCGGTAAAGACAAAGTTTGTGTAAACACTTACATGTTCTGTGCTAGGAAACCACTTCATGACCTGAAATAAAACAGCAACACCCTTTTCACACTGTACTTGCGTTTATTTTTACAAAGCTCTGCACCACTTCTTCTTCTTCTTCCTAAAAAGACAACAGTTGCTCAACTGAGTTCAGGGGCGCCGGAACCGGGGGGGGGGGGGGCAGGGGGGGCAGCTGCCCCCCCTGTACCCAAGCAGGGGGGGCAAGAGTGTCTTTTTGCCCCCCCCCCCCCCCCCCTGGAAAATCAGGTGACTATGGCAAGAGGGGGGGGGGGGCAAAGCCATGGTCTTGCCCCCCCCCTCCCCTACCTCTCCCCCTACCCCTCTTAGTGCTCTCTCCCTCATCCCACCCAACAGAGAACTTCTGTTTTTGCGGACCGCTGTCCGCTCCTCTGATTGCCCCCCCCCCCCCCCCCGCCCCGCTTTTCACTTTTTTTCGGGCAACGTCCTGGTTCGTAAAGGTTTTTTGTCTACGCAGCATTTTGATCCGCCCCCCCCCCCCCCCCCCCCGCTTTTCACTTTCTTCGGGCAACGTTCCCCCCTCCGAGATTCTGCCTCCCCCCCTCCCCCCAACATCTTCCGGCGCCCCTGGAGTTGATATACCTTATTTTGCACTTTGGTTATCTCATGTACAAGTATTGATGTGTATAAGAATGTCTGGGTGTCACTCTCAACTTTGAATGGGCTTAAGGCCTATCAATAAACAATTCTGATTCTGATTCTTTTTCCTTCTTCTTATGTGTTTTCGTGTGTGCAGTGGGTGTACAGGGAAGGGGGGTGGGGTGGGGGGTGGGGGTGGGGCTGTGTATACTCCTGTGAATTGTGTGTCTGTAGTTATTTGCGGAGGAATGTTGCGCGTGTTTTTGGGTGTGCGTGCAGTGAGTGTGTAACACATTAAATTTGTACCGCGTATGAGTATCCCATGTGTTGGACTTTTCCGGTTTTGGCCCGGCCTGTATGCGAAAAACAGGCAAGTTGAATGGTTCCTTGACGGCTCTTATTACAGCAAACACGATTTTAATCAGAATGCAACACTCCCACTGAGTCAAATTTAAATCCACACAGACATGAATTAATTATTATTTTTAGTGAGTCCATGGTGCACAACCCCAAACTGATCGGGTAAGAGCTGGGTTAATCTTAAGGTACCCTAAGCTCCTGCAGGAGGCTGGACATCAAATACGCGTGGTGATGATGATGATGATGATGATGACGACGACGACGATATTGATGATGATGATGATGATGATGACGACGATGACGACGTTTCTCATGAAGCTTAATTGTAGCCAGTTAGAATTCAGCCGATAAGCGAATGGACTGTCAGTGCTTGGGTCTTGAGTTCGAATCCCTGCTAGGGCCAAATATTTGTGCTGACCAATTTTCTCGTTGCCGCGACTTTGATACGATTCACACGTGTCCGAAAAGGACGTTAAACTCCCAAACACCCACCCACCCACCCTCCTTGGCTTCGCTTGGCTATCCCAGCTTCTAATACATTTGATGAAAGCAGATGCGGTGCATGGTGCAACGTGTCGCTGATGAGAGATAAGACTTCCCTGCGTGTCGTCAGACAGCAAAACAGGTTCAATTAAACCAGCGCGCGATCTTGTCAATCTAGGCACACGAGCGTGCTGTAGAGAGGTTTTCATTAGACCTCGTTTGTTCCCCCAATAGGTGCCCTCAGGCAAGGCACTAGCACAAAGGGGAGGCGGCGAGGCGTGAAAATGATAGAGCAGTGACATTTGAAAACAACGTTATTGACTTACTCTGCTGGCCCCTCTCTATCCTGTCCCTCAGGTGTGGGTCAGGCAACGGACAGAGAGAGAGAGAGAGAGAGAGAGAGAGGCGCGTAGTGAGGGAGGGGGGGGGGATAAGGGGCGGTGGGCGCAGGTGTGCACTCGATGAAATTACAAGAGAGAGAGAGAGAGAAGTAAAAAGCCGAAAAGCCGTCAATGACAAAAACAAACCTTATTTTCCAACGGTGGAAGATTTTGGACAGCAGGTCAGTGTGCAACCTTGCCGTTGATGAACTAAACTAGTCACACACACACACACACACACACACACACACACACACACACACACACACACACACACACACGCACGAGCGCACGCACGCACGCACGCACACACGCGTATCTCTCCTGGGGCAGACACTATTTCAGATGTAGTGAATACTATACTATAAGAAAAATTGTTTGAACGACCCACTGGAAGAGTAGGAGAGAATTCTCCCCGCGGACCTTTCCGACCTTATCCGAAGCATTCTCAACAATCTTACTGTTAGTCGTGCTATCAGCGACTGTGGAGGTCGTGATATCAGAGCGATGCGTGTTGAACACCTGAGGCGAAGGATATTATCAATTCCCGTAGAGGTGTATATAGCCTCTCTCACTGAAGGCTAATCTGGACTGAACATCTGACTCAGGTCTAAACTTTCAATGGTTCAGTTCGATTCCTTTACTTCAAGATGGCGTCTCTTAGCGTGGAAACGCCCATATGCGCTCCCCCCCCCCCCCATCTCCTAGAAGCAGCAGATCCCAAGCTTCATTCATAGAGACTGTTTCATTGTTGGTCTATTCTGCAAGGGGGAAGCAGCCCGACATTCCCGAAAGGGACAATAAAGTAGTAGTTACAAAAGAAAAAAGAAAAAAGAAAAAAAAAACCCTTTATGTTTTCTTGTCGATTACTGTTTATTTATTTATTTAATTATTTATTTCACGCCTACTTTCTGCAGGCGAACGAACCCTTTCCTGCAAAACTACGCGTAAGATTTCTCACTACCTCGGATCTCTCTAGGCGCAGGCCATCTATGACGCTTGCCTGGTCAGAGAATTTTCGAACCAGTCGACCTTTGACAGAGTCTCATGCATTCAAATAGGAATTTGAAGTTCGCAACCCAGTTCGCTTTTAACTTAACATCAAAGGCTGCACCGGATCTTCATTTGAAACAGTCGCATTTTGAGAATCTTTTATAGGAGAACAGTCTGGCCCGACTGAAGCTGGGACTGATTGTTGCTTCGGAATGAGCGACTGAAGCTGACAAGTATTGCAGCTTCGGGCTTCAGAACGAGTAGTAACAGTACTCAACAAGGGCAGTAAAACCAGACGACAGTGGTAGGCAAACCGCCTCCCGACAATGGCTTTACTCCCCCTCTGCTGTCATCACCCCTATTAACAGGGGGCAGAATTACCGTTTACTGTCCCCGTTTTACACCAGAGCCCAGGCACTCTTCACACGGAAACTGACAGACGCTAAATTGATGTCCTTCCTACATGATCACGGGGCGTTAGCCAAGACGGCGGAGGTTTTCCTGCCGCTTCTTCGATTCAAAACTCTTCCCGGCGATTGCTCTGAGGTATAAGGGTGTGGGTGGGTGTTTGGGGGTTTAACGTCCTTTTCCACCACATACGGGTGATATCAAAGACGGGGCAACGATGAAAAAGCCAGCACAAATATTTGGCCCCAGCCGGGATACGAACTCACGACCCGAGTATCAGAAGTCCAACGCTCTACCATTCGGCCACCCCGGCTCCCCGCTCTGAGGTATAAAACCATAAGTTTGAAATATGCACACGTCTATACATTGGTGTGTTAATGAAGCCATCGCTACTATTACAAGGAATTTTGTTTTGAAACAGTTGCGCTCGTGACTGCGCTTGTCCACCCAAAACAGTCTATCTCAGAGAGTAGTAGGGCTCCGAATACAACACAATGATGTTTGATGGCCGTGCAAATGAGGAAACCTCGGCCGTCCGGAGCTACAAGGACTACTGTCGAATACATAGTTTTTATAGAGCGCTGCTCTCCAAATGGTAAGGACTCGCTGCGCTTCGAGCACACACACACACACACACACACACACACACACACACACACACACACACACACACACACACACCACACACACACACACACACACACACACACACACACACACACACACACACACCACACACACACACACACACACACACACACACACACACACACACACACAATTTTCACACACTCTAACATCCAATTTGTCAGGTGCAGCAACATCAGGCGACCAAACGTACGTACGTAAACAGACTCAGGAAACAGAAGCTTGACGGTAAAGAAAAGTCTTCAGGTGGGATTTAAACATGGGCAGTATAGGCTAAAGGCGGAGTTAGTGCATACAACACTGTCACTGGCTACTGCGCTACTTCACGGTCGGCTGAACCCAAACATGTCTAGTGTCTATGCATGTATTTTGTGCATGTGTCTTTTCGCGGTGTGATGACAGACACCACCAAAACAGCCAAGAACAACCCGTGAGCTTAAAATTAGGGTCTTCAAACACTTTTGAATCGTAGTAGCATCGGAAACACGCTCCGCCATACTGACTGACCCCCGTGAAGACGAAAGTGTCCTGTAGAGTTGAAATGGCTTGACCCCAGTAACGACTGTGCGCGGTAGGAGTGGTAGGGCAAGGTCGGTAGATCGTTTATTGTTGTACTGGTCGGCTACAATTGAGAATTCTTTCCTCAAGTCAACGCACAGATCATGACGAGGAAACTAAGGGAAAGGGGGCGGCAAAACAACGTGCAGTAAACGAGAGTGACGTGACGCATCCTCCCTTTCTTGCTAACGGTATCCGCTCCGTACTGCAGACAGATGGTACAAAAACAAGAATACGGACAAAAACAAGAAGAAAATCAAGCACAGAGCAAGAAGTAGAGCCCTTATTTCACGACTGAAAGCGCAAAGACATTTCAAAAACTAGCCACAGCAAACTTGACGAGAGAGAGAGAGGAGGGGTGAGTCGGGGGTAGCGGAGTGGTGGGGGGGGGGGGAGGTAGGTGGTGGTGGTGTGTTTGAGGGTTTAACGTTCTTTTCTACTACATAATTATGGGTTATGTCAAAGACAAGACAACGAGGGGAAAAAAAGCACAAATATTTGGCCGCAGCCGGGAGGGAGAGATACATATATAAACAAATTCAAATAAAATGTATTCAAGCAAACTATATTCAAATAAAATGAGTACTTCCTGAATTCCCCATCTTATGTAATGAACTGAACAATTCGTACCAATTGTTGACTGTTAAATCATTATTGAATAATTATTATTCTTGTCGTTGTTATTGACGTTGTCGTCGTTGTTGTTTTGCAAGTATTATACTAACAATGCAGTCGCGAAGCTACACCGTACGGTTTACCTAGGTACACAATGGCAAACAAGTAAACGCTCAATCGAGAGAGTTGAGCAACATGGCGACACAAGACCCGTGTTTACTTTTGGTAAGCAGTGTGTTTCCTTCATGCAAAAGTGTTTGAATAAGAAAATGTGTGTTTGGCCAGGATTAAAAGGCAGAATTCCTCTCCCTCACACAGTTACCCTTTCTTTTTCCTCCACCAGGATACGCAGCGATCGAAAGAAGGAAGACGTGTACACACACACACACACACACACACACACACACACACACACACACACACACACACACACACACACAGAGAATATGTCTGGGGACTTAGAAAGGCCCTCCGGCTGTTCTTTTGTTGTTGGACAATATGACGTTATAGCCCATTTTATGGGATTCAATTAATGCCGCTGAATGAGAGGACATCCTAGGAATTCCCTTTTTCTTCGACAGAGAGAAGTGGTTCTTTCAAGTTTCGACGGATAAAATCCGGGTGTTGAGCAGTGTGTGGGTTGTGCTGGTTTCCTCCTTCAACGCAAAGAGAAAAGAAAAGAACAGAACAGAACAGAAAAACCCAGTTTCTTCTAACGTTAGCCGTTTCCACTGGTTATGTGAACCTGTACATTACAATTGTGGCCGAAGACCTGTCAGTCTGTCCGGAGTGAATAGTGTCCGGCTGGACTGTTCAGTTAGGGTAGCCCCCCTCCCCCCCCCCCCCACAAACACACACGCACGCACACACACACACACACACACACACACACACACACACACACACACACACACACACACATAACCTGTGTGGCTGGGACGTTAGACTCCTACTAACCAGTCGACTAATCCTTCAAGGTGATTGAGCCCCAAGTTCTAGTCCCACCTTTCCTGCACCCCACCCCTCTTTCATCCTCCCTCCTTCCTCCCATCCCCCCCCCCGGCCCCCTCCACCTAAGTCTTCTTCCAACCTCTTCAACATACAGACACACAAACACACATTCTTTCCTACGTTTGTCACCCGGCTTTGATCAGGTCTAGGAACAAGCCAGCTGCAGACGGGTGCGTGGCAAATAGAGAGAGACATAAAGACATCAATTGAGGGCCAGCAAAGGCCTCCGTATAAGCCATCCGTATGCATGTCAGGCCAAATTGCTTACTATGTACCGTGCAAGGCGTATTCAAGGCACGGCTGTTACTGTCCGTACGAAGCTTTAAGACCCCGGGAGATAGCTTGGAAGAGCTGTAGAGAAGGGAGAACCCTTTAATTCAAGGCTGCGCGAAGTCGATCATCCGCGATAGCATAGGACTTTATGGGTCTTCGTTACTGCTGTGCAGAAAGCTCTTTGAAGATTAACGACATCATGAATTACGAATTTAATGCTTGTCTTGTGCATGTATGCGTTGTGTTTAATGATGGATTGAATCTCAGCATTGTCGCAACAATTGATGTTTTATTTTGCAAAGGAAGAACGAAGCAGCCAGAAACATCCGACAAAAGCTCAGTCAAATAAACCAACAAAGAATAATATGGTTCATACATACCATACCTTACCATACCCTAACATGCCCTACCCTACCCTACCCTACCCTACCATGCCCTACCCTACCCTGTCCTACCCTACCATGCCCTACCCTACCCTGTCCTACCCTACCATGCCCTACCCTACTCTACCCTACCATGCCCTACCTTACCCTGTCCTACCCTACCATGCCCTACCCTACTCTACCCTACCATGCCCTACCCTACCCTGTCCTACCCTACCATGCCCTACCCTACCCTACCCTACCATGCCCTACCCTACCCTGTCATGCCCTACCCTACTCTACCCTACCATGCCCTACCCTACCCTGTCCTACCCTACCATACCCTACCCTACCCTACCCTACCCTACCCTACCATGCCCTACCCTACCCTGTCCTACCCTACCATGCCCTACCCTACTCTACCCTACCATGCCCTGTCCTACCCTACCATGCCCTACCCTACTCTACCCTACCATGCCCTACCCTACCCTGTCCTACCCTACCATGCCCTACCCTACTCTACCCTACCATGCCCTACCCTACCCTACCCTACCCTACCCTACCATGCCCAACCCTACCCTGTCATACCCTACCATGCCCTACCCTACCCTGTCCTACCCTACCCTACCCTACCCTACCCTACCATGCCCTACCCTACCCTACCCTACCCTACCCTACCCTACCATGCCCTACCCTACCCTGTCCTACCCTACCATGCCCTACCCTACCCTGTCCTACCCTACCCTACCCTACCCTACATAACATAACATAACATAACATAACATAACATAACATAACATAACAGGAAAGGTTTTGAAAGAAATGCAAGTTTGAACATAAATCATTTCAAATCTTTGTCACGCAAAAAACCCGTACATGTTTCTAATGACGCCTGACAAGGACGGACCCATAACTCAGTAAAGCTGAGTTGTTACTACCGCAGCCGAGAGGGATCCAGACAGAATTAAGGAGGATGAGAGAGGAGGGGTTGAGGATTTAGACCGTCCATTCGGCTGTGGGAAAGGGGAAGTAACGTACACGTGCAATGAAATGCAATTTACAGTCGTGTGACTTCAGCCGTGAACATGTTATGCGCAATGCTCTCAAAATTGACACCTTCCACTTTGCTGGTCAGTCATCCGTGTCTGACGAGGACTCAAAATGTATGCTCTTTTCCTGACAGAGAAATTAGCGCCTGTAGGGTAGTTTCCATACCTGGCTGGCAGTTTGATCATGAGAGCATGAAATTAATACATTTTCACGCGTGAGTGATTCTCCATATCGACGTTTTCCCGTGCAGATGCCTTATCATGTGTTCGCACTGCAAAACACCAAACCATTTTTTTTTTTTTTTTTTGGGGGGGGGGGGGTGTCTCTCATGAGGATAAACATCAGCAAATGAGCGGGCTGTTTTTCAGTATGACAGGCCGTTCCCCCTCCACCCCCCACCCCCTCCCCCACCACCACACACACACACACACACACACACACACACACACACACACACACACACACACACACACATTGCGTCTCCATATAGACCTGCGCTTTTAGCAGCATGCATGTTGTGCAAACACTGCTAAGCACTGTACAAATAGGGCGACATTTTGCCATGTTTTTTTTCTCCTTTTTCCCCCGTTCCACATCCAGCCACTCTCTTCACAAAATGTCATAATAGGATGTGGCATAGTTATTATATACCTGCATGTTTGCACGACGAACGGCAGGTATATGGCCGCCCAAAACAAACGGTAATGGTGTTGACAAGAAGGTAGAACGAGGGGGGGGGAGAGGGAGGGGGAGGGAGGGAGGCGGAGCAGAACTGGGCGGAGCTGACTTCTCAACCTCATGACCCATGTTTTTTGTTTTTTTCTTTTAATAAATCAACATTTTTCGTCAGTGGGAAACGTTGCCCACCGCTGATTGGTCAGTTCAGTATGTCTGATTGACTGGCTGTTTGAGTGACTGGATGATAGACAGTGATCGTTCAATCAGTCTTAAACGATTTCTGATCAATTAGCACTTCCCGTTCTTTTATTTGAGGAGTCACACCTGCATTACGGTTATTCTACATGTTTTTGGTTTTTGACGACGTCTGCAAACGACTTTGAGCAGCAGGTTAAAACTGACGGCAAACCTCCGTGAAACCTGACACCAAAACATGCCGCCAAGACATAACACAACATTCATTTTGTCATACACTTCTACCACCTGTTTTCAGTCGTCAGGAATTTTAACATGGAGTGCACTCACGCCGTCAGTTTGCTAAAGAGCCACGCCAATCATGCACTATGTAGCTCGACGTAAAAGTCAGCCTCTAACTTGTCGTCTGGCTAGTTCCGACAAGACAGCGAGACCGTAGCGCGAGCACCCTAGCTCCGCCCTCTTTTGATCTAAGCCGCGTGCACTGGCTTTCCCGGGCGCATGCGCCGCGTGATCGATTGAACGTTTACACATTTCTAGACATGGCAGCCGAGAGAGGCGCAAGTGTTGGTCATGGATCGTAGCTGTGTGGTTGCTGCTGGAGTGGCCCTGTGTCTCTACCTCAACACACTCAGTGCCGATTTTGCCTACGATGACAGGTGAGTCTTTCTCCTTCAAATTTTATGTCATCGCCCGTCGAGAAAGCGAGTCTTGTGACATTTCCCGCGACTGACTGAAACCGCTTACGCTAGCTCTATACTCAAAGCCGTACTATCGGAAGCAAGTCTTCAATGTCTTATGACTTGCGATCGTGGCTCTGGTAGCAGACGACACTTGTCGTACTCAACCTACGCTTCCTTCCCTCAAATTTGAACTCGTTTTTGAAGCCGAAACCACGACACATTATACTGTGACTGAATTATACGCGACACAGCTATACGTCTGTTGTACGCGTGTAAGCGAAGGCTCGATACGAAAGCCAAGGGCTCTAGCAGCAGACGACGCATGTAATCCTAAACCCAGGGTTGGGGGACAGGTTTGGCCGGCTTCTTCTCGCTCGTCTGCAGCGGGGTGGCGGCAAACTCAACTATCAAAACATTTTGTCGCGGCCCTCCGTGTGTCAATAGTTGGGGTCTAGCCCTCGACGGCCCTTCGGTTGAACGAGGAAGGAAGGTCTTTCTGTCTTCCTGTGGAGAGATCGGCCGAGTCTCCGAGCGGCACGTTTCGTTGCCTTGGCGATGTGTGTCGTTGTGTTTAGGCGAGTCCTACTGCCCCCTGGCATAATTATCGTCCTCCCAATCAACTGTCGGTGAAGTCCGAATCAAATCAGAGGTTTGAAGACAAACCCATAATCTCCCTAGTTGTCACTTGTGCCCACGCAGTTCTCTTCCTTGCCGCATATCGATTGTGGATGTGGTTGACAAATGAAGGTCTTGCAATATCCGATTGTTTATTGCTCAGTGCCATTGCACCGGCCAATATGTTTCTCCCGCCTCAGTGCGGGGCTCGTCAATGCAATCAGTTTAAATGCACTTTAGAAATCGACATTTGCGTGTGTGCTCCTGCTCCATCTTGGTCCTAATGGATTCTGCTGTATGAATTACAATTACTGAATCAGTCTGGAGTCCAGTTCTCATTACGCAGATTGCATCGACCGGCAGTTGTGGCCTTAATTATAATTTAGAACTTAGAAGAACATAGGCGGGTCTGGTTTACCCACATCAATCATTCTCTTGAGTTTTCAGCTTGTTCTTCAGTTGAAGTTAAGGATTTTTTTCTTTTAAGTATTTATTTATTTATTTTTTGGCCGGAGAGTTTTTCTCAGGAAGGACTGCCTTGTCTAATGAAGGGCTGTTCATAACAAAGCAGCAATTTCGACCGTATCCAGTGCCGTTTGTATTGAGTACCTGTATTCAGTTTTTATCGTAGCAGTTACAGACACCAGGGTAACGCTGCCTGTTTCGGTTTAGATTATCTGTGGCTTTGGCAGACATAACGATGCAAACAAGGGAGCACCTGTTGCGGCGCTGCATTCGATAGGTCTTTTGTGCCAAATCCTGTTTAAAACAGATGAAGTGAAGCGGCACAAGAGAGAGAGAGAGAGAGAGAGAGAGAGAGAGAGAGAGAGAGAACGAAACGAACGAACGAACGAACGAACGAACGAAACTTTATTTTACAAGGATAAAAGATTAGGTACGCAGGCCTGTCGTACATCTTGTCCTTGCTAGGCAACTTATACATACAAAGTAAGCTACAGCTAAGTAGAGCACACACAAACACACACACACACGACCATGGTACTACATACATATATCAAGCAATACTAAAATAAAAAAGACCAATATGTGAGGGGGCGGGGGATGGGTGGGTGGGAGTTTAATGACCTTTTCCACCACATACGGGTGATATCAAAGACGGGGTAACGATAAAAAGGCCAGCACAAATATTTGGCCCCAGCCGGGATTCGAACTCACGACCCGAGCATTGAAAGTCCAACGCTCTACCATTCGGCCATCCCGGCTCTCAGAGAGAGAGAGAGAGAGAGAGAGAGAGAGAGAGAGAGAGAGAGAGATTCATTTTGCCACTGTAAAATTAATGATGACTGACTTTTTTCACACTTGCCGTTGCTATCCCTAATCTGTTAATGTCATTAGTCTACTAAAAATATAAAACACAAAAGATTATGAAGCATAATTAAAGAAACTCAAATAATCCTTCCTTTTCCCCGTCCTGGTGTGTGTGTGTGTGTGTGTGTGTGTGTGTGTGTGTGTGTGTGTGTGTGTGTGTGTGTGCGAGCGAGCGAGCGAGCGAGAGAGAGAGAGAGAGAGATCACTGCTTTGCGTGTTCTGAGTTTTGCATCTCTATGCAGTGGGAACGGACGTTAAAACCGGTAAAATCGTTTTGTTGATTGTTTTCCATCAGTCACCTCGCTCCGTAGCTTTTATTTGATTAACTAAACACGTAACAGGACAACAGCAGGCCGCGGGCCGTCTGCCTAACGGGTTCAGTTTAGACTGATTCTTTACGATTGATGTCCTGACATCACGTAATGGCCCTCTCAACATTATCCTCATGTCCACAAAAAGCAGACAACCTGCAGAAACCTACACTTTAAACCCATCTCGCGGTGTTTCCTGTACCTCTTCGTGTTGTCTTCGCCCACGTTAGGGGCGATAACATCGGCTGTGATGAAGTTACCCTGAGTGACAGGGGCTTAACTCTTTGTGCAGAGTTGCGTATTTGAGGATCGGTTTTCCCGTCTCGGCTGTCTCCAGCTCGAAAATCTGAGAGCGCATCTTCAAGGGTGGATTGCGTTTCCAAATATTATCTTTACGCCGATCTATATTGTGTTTGCAGGTTATTGTCCTGGGACGTAAATTGAAAAGCATGAAAGGAGTTGTGTTACAAGTCAACCCCACTAGGAACTTTAGGAAGGGAGCAACCCTGTGGCAGATATGGAATGCGATACGAAACTATGTTACCCTGTGTTGCATGTTTGAACGACCAGTATCTTGTCAGTATTCGGCAAAAGTCAGAGACGTGTGGCAGTAATGCACCTCTTGCGTGTAGAGCCTCAGTACATTTTGTCGTCTTCCTTCTTTTGTGAGTGGTTTGTGGATTGCATGTTGTTCTGTTATCAGGTAATTATACGTTAAAACGTATGCATTTGCAGTGCACTTTGTGGACAGGAAAAATGCTAGCTGTCAGTGTTGAGTTTCTTGCAAGAGACTGGCTAAAATTTCGCGTGTGTGTGTGTGTGTGTGTGTGTGTGAGAGAGAGAGAGAGAGAGAGCTATTTTACAACGGTTGAGGCATTTAACATAAGCAGTCAACTAACTTTCATACCGGCCATTGCTGGCTCCAAAAACTGAATTAAGATACGAATTACATCCACTCCCCCCCCCCCCCCCCACACACACACAGTATAATGGTCTTTCTTTACTTCAAGTTCAACGTTTTGAGAGAGAGAGAGATGCTACAAACATTGCTGCAGACGCTCTTTACAAGCCAAAACATGTCGTGCATTCGTCTGGATATTGGTACAGTGTGTATGTTCTGATAATTAGTGACTCACAAACACCGCTTTTGTGCACTATGTATTCACAACATTCCGCACTATCCATGACTTCATTACAATAAATTTCATACATACGTGCATTTTTATGCAGCCGTCCAGACTCTTTGCATTCCTGTTATTTTATTACAGTGCCTTATATTACAAGTTGCATTACATTGCATTACAATTTACATCACAATTTACATTAATTCCGAACTACTGCTGATGCGCTATGTCACCCAATGGACCAGTGAATTTCTCCCTTGGCGCAAAACACAGACTTAACTGGGTTAGTTATAAAAGGGAAAAGGAGAAGGAGTAAACGGTGTGTGTGTGTGTGTGTGTGTGTGTGTGTGTGTGTGTGTGTGTGTGTGTGTGTGTGTGTGGTGTGTGTGTGTGTGTGTGTGTGTGTGTGTGTGTGTGTGTGTGTGTGTGTGTGTGTGTGTGAGAGAGAGAGAGTGTTCAGTGGACGTGGTGTTCATCAGTGTACGTACTCTGCAGAATAACCCATGAGCATGCAAAACGAAGCTGTCTCTCTCACAGCTGTAAAATTCACAGTGATTCAAAGTGTACAAACCCAAATGGATTATAACCCTCTCATTTTCCGCAATTATTGTGACCGTTTCCGTACAGCAGGTCCGTCGAACAACTTGTTGGTGCGCGGTAGCGATGTAAATGCATCTGCACGGACAATGGCCATACCTCGCCATACAAAATCTTTTCCATAGGTGTACCGGCTGTATTTTGTACATTCTGGTAACCCATTAGAATTAAGCTGTCGCTTACTCAGCCAGCTCAGACATCAACCCCAAGGCCAGTCACAAGTAACCAAAGTATACAGAATATTACCGGTACATTTCCGTTAGTAGCATTGGACTTTTTATTTTAAAAAGTGTGACCATTGTCCGTACAGACTCCTGCGTACACCTGCTGCTAAGCACACATGTTGCACAGTGTGAAAATGGTGTAGTAGTATTTAGTAGAAGGAAATGGCTATACTCCGATTGACGCCGTACACTTAGGATATCTGTGGACACGTACAAGGCCGAACGAACGTGTCCACCAGCAAAGCCTGTACGTAGGGACGGCCGGTAAGCTGTCACAGCAGAGCGTCTGTTGACGCCCAGGTTATGTGATAATACGCTCCTGCCCCGCTCATAAGCCTGGTCCTACCCACAGAACTGGCCATGCAACCTTCCTAGCACAAGGGGTTTCCCACTGCGGGCCCATTCACACGTAGCGAGGGACAAAACAGGTAGCCAGGGCCCCTCGAAGCGGCTATAGGAAGCCGGTGAGGCGTGCTGAGGCCCGCGTGAGTGCTTTTCAGCAAAGAGGTTCCCCCCCCCCCTCCCCCCCGTTTTCACTGAGAGGCGAGGGGAGGGAGGAAAGAAGCTGGTTATATGGGAAATAGCTCGCAGCGTGGGTCTGTGGAGAGGAGACAGGGTGGATGGAGGTGAGAGTATGTAGCTGTCAACTACCTGTGTGAAGTGCCGAGGCAAAGAGAAAATAATCAATCATAGCTTTTTTTAGTGACAATAAGACTCACTTTTGGTGGGATGATTGTATGAAATGGGGATGGGGGTTGGGATTGGAGGGGGTGTTGGAGGGAGTAAGGGGTGGAGGAGGGGGGTGGGTGGAGGGAGAAGGGACGGAGAGAGAGAGAGAGAGGATGATGATGATGAAACGTTTTTTATTTGGGATAGAGCATTTAGGCATTGCTGCCTGTCTTACAAGCTGTCCTGCTATTCTACGTCATTTAAAGGGTAAAAAAGACAACACCAAAACAAGGGGAAAAGAGAGAGAGAGAGAGGGGGGGGGGGGAAGGGGAAATAAGAATTCGTCGTGTCGTCGTGCGGCTGGTGCCGTGTGATATGGATCACAGGGGCGCCGGAAGATGTTGGGGGGGGGGGGGGGCAGAATCTCGGAGGGGGGAACGTTGTCCGAAGAAAGTGAAAAGCGGGGGGGGGGGGGGGGGCGATCAAATGCTGCGTACACAAAAAACCTTTACGAACCAGGACGTTGCCCCGAAAAAAGTGAAAAGCGGGGGGGGGGGGGGGGGGTTCAGAGGCGCGGACAACCTTCGGTCCGCAAAAACAGAAGTTCTCTGTTGGGTGGGATGAGGGAGAGAGGGGTAGGGGGAGAGGTAGGGGAAGGGGGGGGGGGCAAGACCATGGCTTCGCCCCCCCTCTTGCCATAGTCACCTGATTTTCCAGGGGGGGGGGGGGGCAAAAAGACACTCTTGCCCCCCCTGCTTGGGTACAGGGGGGGGGGCAGCTGCCCCCCCCCCCTGCCCCCCCGGTTCCGGCGCCCCTGTTCATCATGAAAGACGTATTGTTGCAATACGCGTTTAAATGACGCACTAATGCTCGCGCTGTCTGTGCATGTCCCGCTGTGTAAAGAAATAGAACAGGAAAGGGGGTGTCATAATGAAAGCTTATCACCTCTCTGGTGAAATGAACAGAACAGCGAGACCGGTGCGTACTGAGTGTAATCAACACAAAGCTGTCAGTTGCGAGCCGGTTTCCCCATCCACAGCAACAGAAGCCACAAGAAGAATACCCGTTTACTTGCAGTCACTTACAGTAATGGCTCACTACTTTACCGCTACTTCGGTCTAGCGCAGAAGGGCTTTAAAAAAATTCAGGGGGTTGATTTCACATGAGATGCACACAAACAAACATCAAAACCTCTCAAATTATATATTATTTTCTCAGCGTTTTATCATAACAAGCCGTGTCGGGTACGTGTAATGTCTTGATTTTTATCACCCAATCGTGGTTGAAAAGGACGTTAACCCCCCCCCCCCCCACACACACACCGTCAAGACAGAAGTTGTGGAAAGACAAGTTTAAAACGCTTTCTTATGATCTGTCAGAAACATCAGAATTTACTAGCCACAGATCGGTCATCTCCTGGAAAAGCATATTTTATTTCTACTTTGTGCAGTAAAACGACACAATACTGTCACTACTTTATCACTATCTACGCAAAACCTGAGGGACCTTGTTTGAATTCACAGTTCAGAATGTGGGAGATTGATTGGTTGGTTGCTTGTTTGGTGGAGTGACATCAAAGCATCAACGCAATTGTGTGGCTCCCAGAGGAGATTTGAACCCACGACCCAAGCATGGATGGCCCATTGCTTGAAATACCACCCCCGTCTATTACTCAGAGCGTGGGAGACATGCAGGTTTCAAACACCAGCCTTGGCGCTTTTTCATAGGAAATGTTCACACTTGGCCATTACCACCATCCTCCAGCCGCTTATACTTCTGTCGTTCTCTGCCTCGAACCTTTCACTTACACCAGCACTACACACCTACCCCTACTCAACGGGTTATTGTTCGCACGGACATATCCTGCACTTGCCTTTATCTCGGGTATGAATTTATGACAACGGACAAGGGCCATAACTCATCCGGCAGGGTCGTTGGGAGACATTTTCTTTCCTACCCGGAACGCCTCTTGCCATTGTGAAAGGGGTACTTCTGCCTCCACCCAACTTCCCTCGAATTACAGGTGTCGGGTGGTCCAGTGAGTTGTTTGGCAGACGGGACGAGAGGGGCAGAAAATGGAAGGCGTGATGGAGTTGTCATTGCCTGTCTGTCTGTCTGTCTGTCTCTATGTTTGTTTGTTTGTCGATCTGTCTGTCTGACTCTGTCTGTCTGTCTGTCTCTACCTCTTAGCAGGACAGTTTGTAAGATAGGCAGTGCAATGCCTAAAAACTCTGTCTTGAATAAGCAACTCATCATCATCATCATTGTCTTTCATCGTCGTCGTCATCATCATCATCATCTCGATAATCATTCCATTCTGTATGCACTTTGCATATCTATGTAATCTGTAGATGAACCATTGCCAACCAAAGTATTGAAACATGTTTTTTAAAAATTATTAAAAAAAAAATATTTCTCGCTCAGTCAAATGTCTAGTAAATCTAACAAGAAATATCGCCTCAAATTAACATATAACCAATGTTCACGCTGGATTTTTTCTTTCGGGTTCGAATATCAGCAAATACTGTGTTCAGTATAATAATAATAATAATATAGGCGCTTTATCCCAGTTAAGTGCCTCGTGGCACCACGAACTGAACCCAGCAACCACGCTCTTGTGAATCACACGCATTCTCTCACACACCGGACCTCAACACATTACAATCACGTCGTGCGAAGGGTCACCTCCTAGCAAATATCAGTCACAGGCATAAGCATATTCTACCGTCGCTGGAGAAAAAAAAAGGGCATAAACCTTTTTCAAATCCATGAAGCTTAGCCCCTTTTGTTGGCTAAAAGTCCCCCACGATGACGTTGAAGCCTCTGATTTGGGTGTGATGTAAGTTATTACACAGTTCACGCACGAAGCAGCGAACGAAGCTCGGCCAATCTCGCAGCCATTCCCCTTATTCCCGGGACATGTACCCAATTCTGTTTGCCGAAACATGACAGAAACGCTTTATTTTCTTGTTTTATTGGCTGATTGAATCTTGACAAAACGCCGCTGGAAGACCCCAAATCCATTACTTTCGAGAGGGAGCCCCAGGCTATTTGCTGAACACATGTAGATCGCCACCAGATACCGCATGAGGGACATGAAACGTCAAAATCTCATGTAAGCCCTCAGGGCGAAAGATGTAAATTTCAAACGCGCGTTTCGCATCCCGGAGATTTGTTGTCGGGGTTTATCAGGTTGCTGAGGGACAAACTGATCTGTTCGAGGCCGGAATTCGAAAGTGATTTTTCCTTTGATAGTAAATCATCTCTCTCTCTCTCTCTCTCTCTCTCGTAAAGTTTGTCGGTCAGTCAGTCAGTCAGTCACTGAATTAGTCTCTCTCTCTCTTTCTCTCTCTCTCTCTCTGAGAGGGGGAAGGGGCTTCCTTGAAACAAACCACCGGCAGAAACTGCGATTGAATTAAGAAGAAACCAATAAACCAACCGACCAACCAACAAACAGCTGACCTATTCAATACGTATGTCAATTTATGTGTTTGAGTCAATAAATATATGAACACACTCTTACCTTTGTCATAAAATACTGAAACTTTAAAACAAATCTTAATCTTAATCACTGTTAAAATTCACAAGGGGTGAAAAAATAAAAGTAAATTGCATTTTTCCCTACTCGGCGATTGCTCGTCTTTCGCTGCTTGGGTCGTGAGTTCGAATCTCGGCTTTGAGGCAAATATTTGTGCAGGCTTTTTCGGTGTTGTCCTGTCTTTGATATCACCCGTATGAGGCGGAAAAAGGACGTTAAACTACCAAAAACCTACCTAACCACCCACCCCTCGGCAACTGCTCAGACAGTGTCACGATTTTGTCACCACAATCTCATCATCATTCTGATCCGAACCCGTGACCCTTCGGAGAAAGGCAAGGGAGCTCCCCAGAGATAACCTTCAGTTTAACCGCCGGCCATAAAGAAGATAACGATGGCATTATTACCCACGGCTTTCCTCAGAAATCGTTGGGGGACAGTCGTGAGCTGCGGAAGATTAAACTGTTCCTCCCTTTCCGCAGGTAGTCAAAGTATACGACGTGAAAAGGAGTAGAGTCGCTGTACTCAGTAGTATTCCCTGTGTATAGTAGGGTGGTGAAAGACATATTTTGTCGACCGCGAGGGTCTTTTCAAAGACGAGGGTACTTAACACCCCCCCGAAAACAACAACAACAACAACAGAGAGAGAGAGAGAGAGAGAGAGAGAGAGAGAGAGAGAGAGAGAGAAAAAAAAACCTTTATTTTACAACGGTAGAAGTTACTGGTATATACATACCAATTTTAAGAGGGTGGGTGGGGTGGGTGTTTGGGGGTTTAACGTCCTTTTCCACCACATAGGGTGATATCAAAGACGGGGCAACGATGAACCAATTTTAAGAGAGAGAGAGAGAGAGCGCAAAAACAAGAAACATCAACCAAAAAAACAACAAAAACAAAACAATACAAGAACAACAACACTGTACGTCTGGCCTTGTTAGGATTCGAACCCGGGATCTTCCGATTTCTTGTCCAGCGCTCAACTGATTGAACCTTTCAATTCTTCTCTACCGTACACAAACTACAGCACCTGGAACAGCAGCGACCCTGTGTTTGACCTAGGATACATTAAACGCACCTATTTACTAACATTGATTTATTTCTTCATTTATTTATCTTGACCTAACCGCTGCCACCTGAAAGCTGTTTGCTGACGATTGCATAAGGCGTTTTGAATCGAACACACCACCAGATTTTCCCAAGCCTTTTTTTTCATCAGCAAGTTCGTTTAAAGCCTGATATGTGTACAGTGTGGCCAGGAAATAAAATAACAAAAAAAAAAAAAAAGCGACATAAAAGGGACAGAAACCACTTAACTTTCACAAAAATACAAACC
Organism: Batillaria attramentaria; assembly: GCA_018292915.2. Taxonomy (NCBI): domain Eukaryota; kingdom Metazoa; phylum Mollusca; class Gastropoda; family Batillariidae; genus Batillaria; species Batillaria attramentaria. The sequence goes on from JACVVK020000630.1 coordinate 269,627, forward strand.
CGTGCCGTCCTTTGTGAAAGTTAAGTGGTTTCTGTCCGTTTTATGTCGCTTTTATTTGTTTAACTTGTAACCACTTCGCAGTCATTACCGTTTCCTTTTCAATAAAATGACCGTTTAAATATGAGCACAGACGTGGTTGCTACGTCGGCTGTTGCGCAAGATGTATCGATGTAAATTGCCATGCATCCTATACATGAATCCACAGGAAAATCGTCTTCCCCAGAGCTTTCTTTGCCTCTGGTATTGATTGTTCGTGCTATGCCGAAGGGTTTTTTTTTTTTCTTTCTTTCCAAAGCAAATTCAGAAAGTTTTAATTTTTTTTCCTTTGACTCGTGTTTTCTCTTTTTCTTTTTATTTCTTCTTTTTAAAAATTCTCTCTCTCTCTCTCTCTCTCTCTCTCTCTCTAATCCAGTCTGCTCCTTTGGGGAACAGCCTACGGGAGAACAATCAAGTTTCTTCCTGTACGTAAGAATGACTTGTATGGCTTGTTTGTCCTGTAGGTTTGAGTTACGCCAGTGTGAAGATGCGTATTCCCACTAGCCCTCACCCGCCACCACATCACCCTCGCTGTAGGTACACGCGACGACATTCATTGACGTCACTGACACAGATCTAAACAGCATCACTGTCATCCGCGAAAATGGTTGTAAGCGCCTATCGAATCCATGTTGGTTAGGCCGTTTCCCTTCCTGACGATTGAACAGTACAGTATACATCTTCATGGTCCAAATGAAGGTTAGCTAGCGAAATCGGTTGCAGCCTTCTCTTTCACTTTGCATATCACGCACGTGGTACACGTGCTGTCCGCCAGCATGATAGAGATATCATGGATGATAATAATAATAATAATAATCATAATAATAATAGTAATAATGAGTATTGTATTGGCGCTTTACCCAATTTCATGAATCGGCTCAAAGCGCCGCGAACTGAACCCAACACGCACGCTCACGTGAATCACACGCATTCTCACACACTGGACATATGATATATTACAATTACGTGGTGCGAAGGGTCAGCTCAGCTATTTAAGTTTCGGAATTTAGAATTGCATTTATTTTTTCAAATTTTTTGGCTGAACATTGCCAAAGCAGAGGGGGAGGAAGCCGGAGTGTCCGGAGAGAACCCGAATGAACGATGCCACATTCGTGAAGGAAAAGGTGGGAGTGGGAGGAGTGGGACTCGAACCCCTACCCTCTCGCATTGGTGACAAGTCTCTTAACCACTAGACCACCGACCGCCCCGGCGGACAGCTGGCGAACAAACAAAACATTCCCCATTGGAAAAGCGCGGGGCTGTCCCACACGCACGTTTTGGTGACGTAACGTAAGTGTTGGGTTTCAAAGGGATATCGATTTATTGGTCAGACCCGTATTAAAAACACAGACCAAGAGGAAACGTAATACTAGTGACTAGCGAGAGAGTCGGGGGAACTTCTTGCTGGGCCGGGTCTCAGTATTACACAGGGAAAGGGGTATTAGGGGTCCGATGCACGAAAAGAGACGCGTCATCATTATTCTGTACGTCTTCATATTTGTAGAACGAATGCAGAATCCTTTTGTTTGCATGCAGCGATTACCGTGTATTGGTAGACTGAACATTGTAGACGTCTTCGGAGAGACGAGTAATATCATTCAAGGCATGTGTAAGGATCTGCTTTTAGAGCTATTTGACCTGTTCGACATTATCTCCAACCCCTTGCTCCCCTGTGGCTTGTGTGTTGAACTGGGGTTAAAATTCTAATTTGCTGTCTTGTATCGCCATAGGCAATCCTGAAATAGCAGTTTTTCCTGACCCTCCCCTAAACTGGTCGAGCAAGTGTTCCCTTCCCCAGCGGTCGGTCTCCTCAGCCACCCATTTAGTAGAGGTCGGGACCAAAAGCGTTTTGCTCGGGTGACAAGTTAATTATTACGGGACAAAGTGTGATGTACAGATATTTCGGCCCAGAGCTTTGTGTGTGTGTGTGTGTGTGTGTGTGTGTGAGAGAGAGAGAGAGAGAGAGAGAGAGCCCTGAGAGGGGTGTTGGGGAGGTGGAGAGAAAACGTGTGTTTGAAAGCTTTTGATGCGGTTGATGCCCCCCTCCCCCCCCTCTCTCTCGTGCAACTTTTTCCTGCTTGCTCCTCTTTTACTCTCTGTGTGTGTGTGTGTGTGTGTGTGTGTGAGAGAGAGAGAGAGAGAGAGAGAGAGAGAGAGAGGGAGCGTCTTTAGAATCGAGTAATCGGGAGGTCTGTCGTGTTTGATACGATAGCTGCATCTGGTACCCGGTAATTGAAATGCGAGACCGAGCCTGCCGGACAACACGATTCAGATTACGCCCCCCCCCCTCTCTCTCTCTCTCTCTCTCTTGTCTGTTTTTTGTTCTGTTGTTTTTTGTTTGTTTGTTTGTTCTGTTTCTGTACACACACACACACACACACACACACACACACACACACACACACACACACACACACACACACACACACACACCACAACATGACTGAGAGAGAGAGAGAGAGAGAGAGAGAGAGTACAAAACACACACTGTCCTCTTCAGATCAACCTTCCTCATTAAAAACTGACGTCTCACTCTAACATCTTTGGTCTTCCCGTAGAATCAAATTCTCTAGAGACGATTTCATTATCGTAAAACCTTAATACCCTGCTGCAACTTCGATTTTCCGTTTTTCTTTTTCGTTTTTCTAGACGCCGTTGGCCTTTTTTTTAGTTTTTTTTTTAAAGGTTTTTTTTTTTTTTTTTTTGCAGCACAGACTCCGACAGAACGGGGACACTGCTCGGAAAACGAGTCGATATAATCAGTATCTTGAGGCCCTGCTGGCTTGGTGCAATGGATGCCGCTGCTGATCATTAGTCGTGATGCACATCAACTAGCAAAAGTAGCCAGTTAGGTATACTGCAGTTCCCTTCCCCTGAGCACTTCCGGCGAAAGTTCTAGGCTGTACGTCACGAGAGAAACAAACTACATACATTATGAAAACCTGTCCTTTTTCACTTGTATTGTAAAGGCCCGGCGGCTTTCGACTGTTCAAGCTCATGGGTGGTTTTGAGCTGGTTTGGTAATGTACAACATCATAGCACTCAGACACATGCCCAGTTTCAGTCCATCACAGACTGTCACTGAGCCAAGTGAAGGCTGAACGCAAAGCGAAAAGCGAGGGGTCTGAAATACGGTTGTACACTTACTGAGTCGGTAGAAGAGCTTTGGGTCGGTTCGATTTTTGTTCATACAGCCAGAAAGAACTGGAGACGACATTGTGTCGCACTGATTTGCAGTTCTACTTCTCATTAAGCGTAATATTTCGAACCTTCAGGGGCACTCACTAACTCAACTGTTCAAAAAACAAAAGGTGTCTTCTGTGAAGTAATCAAGTAATCTTTTAGTGAACGTTTTTTTAAAATTCAGCGTATCAGGACAGATGTTTTACAGGTACCCACATATTTCACTCTGACTAGCAAAGGGAAAGAGAAGGCCGTGCACGCGCATACCTACTCGGGAAAGCTTCCTATGCTGTCTGTATCATGGTACAAGTGATGGTGCTGCAGCTCTCCCGTTGACTGTCCAAGCTGTTACCAGGCTTCATTACATGAGCGAGGATGAGTTTTTGTTGTAAATCCTTCACTCGGAAGATTAGTCACAGTGCTTTTTTTTATTTTTTTTTTATTTTTTTGGCTGCAGGCGACGTGGTGGTTTGATGCTCTCTCTCTCTCTCTCTCTTTTTCCTGTCCATGTTAGGCACAGTCGGTCAGCCTCATCCTTTAAAAACAGCCTCTTCAAATATCTATTAGCCACAAATAACAAATATTCATAAAAAATAGGTACCACACGTTTACATATATATATGGACATACTAGTTCATGTATGCGGTATTTGAGTGTGTGTGTGTGTGTGTGTGTGTGTGTGTGTGTGTGTGTGTGTGTGTGTGTGTGTGTGTGTGTGTGAGAGAGAGAAGTTTCATGTTCCAGGTTTAAGTATGTTCGATCATTTGGCTTTTTTGTTTATTTGTTTGTTCTTCAAAACGGCAAGTTTGAAAATTGGTTGCAAGACCAAAACTTCCACCGTTTTCAAATAAAGTTATTTCAATTTAAATTTCTCTCGCTCTCTCTCTCTCTCTCTCTTTAAATTTTCTCATATAGTTAGTTTTCGTAGAATAGAAAGGACAGTTTGTAACATGGACAGCACTGCCTCAAGCCACTACCCTTGAACAAACGTTTTGACAAATGCCTTTCTTTCTCCCCCCCCCCTCCTCCCCCCCCTCCCCCCTCTCTCTCTCTCTTCCTCCCGTTTTCCTTTTTCTTTTCGTTTTCCTTTTTCTCTTTAACTGGTCTCTTAGCTGTTACACCAATCTCTCACACAACGCTATCTGTGTCTACTTGAAAAGGCTGTTTGATTTTGGCAGTACATGTTTGCCTTCAGGACAGGCGATGAAAGGGCGATAAGATAGCGCGACTCTTCAGCGTGTGAGTGAAGTAGCAGACCAGACGACAGTGAGAGAAAGGCGCGCGATAACGCGGAACATACCTGGGCAAATAGAAACCCTCGGTTTCTCGTGTTCACCTGTCTCCTTAACTAAAAGCACAGGTTCTGCTCCGCCTAAGAAACGCGGGAAAAAAATCTTGTCAGGGGATTTCTATGGCCAAGGGAATTGTTGAAGCGGTGTTTTTACAGCATCATTGAAATTTTATGTTGAAAACAAAATGCGAGGAATTTAAAATGAAGACAACAGGCAAATGAAAACCTCATCACAGCCATCGGTATGCTGCTAATGCTTTAACGTAAGACAGCAGTGACGGTATACGTGTACATTGACCAACGACCGTACGTTTGTCATCAGTTATCTTTATAATCAAACGAATTCACAAACTCTGCCTGTCTGTCTGTCTGTCTGTGTGTCTGTCTGTCTGTCTGTCTGTCTGTCTGTCTGACTGTCTCTCTCTCTCTCTCTCTTAGTCTTTGTGCAGGCGCGAGCGTTTTAGAGAGAGAGAGAAAGTGTGTGTGTGAGTGTGTGTGTGTGTGTGTGTGTGTGTGTGTGTGTGTGTGTGTGTGTGTGAGAGAGAGAGAGAGAGAGAGAGAGAGTGTGTGTGTGTGTGTGTGTGTGTGTGAGAGACAGAGAGAGAGAGAGAGAGACTGGGGGGGGGGGGGCATACCCCAACAGTAATTGCTTTCCCTGTCAATACCTGACAGGTGGAACTGGTAGCAGCCATGGTGGGATGACAGGTAAGAAAGCGGCGAGAAATGCGTTGAATAAACTTTTCAAGAAGTCAGGCGCGGTCGCGTGTATGTTGGCACCTAAAGTCTCGCCTGTGGCACCACATTCCGAGGGAGGAGTTTCTTTTTGTTTTGTTTTTGTCGTAGCCTGTGCCTCCCTAAGCAGAATTTTGAAAGGGCGGGAGTGGGGGGGGGGGAGGGGGGATTTAAAGACACTTTCAACGTACTGACAGCCAGATATTTTGTCACTACGTAAACCAGAATGCTGTTTGTGATTGAAGTGGTGCATATACAAGTAGTCCGTAAATTGGACGTCATCAGAACGGCCTCCCGCCCCCCACCCCCACCCCCCTTGACCTCTTATGATTAAGAAGAAGAACTTGAGGGGGAAAAAGCGCCAGCCACAAGAATGTTTGTCGAGTCTTGCTTTGCATTTCAGCCGGTTTTGACTTTTATCCAACACGCCTATAAACAGAACAAGCAACAGGTTCGCCGACACAGTTTTTCAGCACTATCACGCCAACCTCGACCCAGTTATTCCGCCATAACCCACATACAGGCCTGTGATGTTTTTATTTGATTCAAGCAACTGTTATGAAGAGTACGGCAGAACTTTTCGGCAGCGCCTTATTGTATAGCAGACGCGCGTTCGTGCCTTTAAAGCGGCAGACAGGAGGTAGGTGACATGGTGGGAGAAGGTATTGCAGTGCATGAAGCTGGAACACGAGTAAGCTAAGCCAGTACGCCAGCCTCTCCGAGCCAACCTCTACCTTCAAATACAAACAGCAGGATTGGATAACACACTCTATCCAAACTATGTGACACATCCGCCCCTCCTTGCGAACGGAATCTGCTCCTTGCTGCAGGCATTTGAAGAAGAAGACGCTTCCCCTCTCTTCCCCCTTCCTTCCCCCCCACCCCCCTCCCCTCCAAACAAGAAAAAAATTGAGAGCAAGAAAAAGAGCTTTATTTTACAACGGTAACATTACAGACGTATAAACGATTTCAACAACCATGCCGTTTCAAACAGAGAGAGAGAGAGAGAGAGAGAGAGAGAGAGAGAGAGAGAGAGAGAGAGAATGACAATGAAACTTTATTTTTCAATGGTAGAACTTGTAACACACGTGCCAGTTTATGATTTGCCGTTGCCAAACTACAAAATGTAAAACAAAAGAAGAGACAAGAGACCCCCCCCCCCAAACAACAACAACAACAACAGCAACAAACACACACATAGATTTTATTCTATAACAAGAGAAGCTGCAGGTGCATAGACCGTTTTGAATTTGCCGTTGCTATGGTAAAAACGACAAGAAACTTGTGCGTTTGTTTTTTCCCCTTTGTGTTGGTTGAAACCCGAGTCTTGTTTTCTATGAAACGTGATGGCTGTGGCAATTATTTTTAAGTTTCCAGAAAAACTTTGTGAAGAAATTAAATACCCGGACATTGTGGTTCAGCCGATTACACGATGTATTAACTGTCTCTATTTTTGGAAGAGAGAGAGAGAGAGAGAGAGAGAGAGAGAGAGAGAGAGAGAGAGAGAGAGAGGTTGTCATAGAAACGCTTTAACAGCCTTTTCCAAATTCGTAGGCATATTAGGTCTCTCTTATTGATACATCTCGTATTGATCAGTAACACATTTGTTTTAATAACTGCTGTGCTGATATTTCAGATGCTACACTGACAATCTGACCTTTTTACAATTCTTCAACAAAGAGAACCTGTGGGGAGAACTATAGATTAGTTGTAACAGTTTGAAGGGAAGCTGGAAACAGCATAAGAAATTGTTTTGACCTTATTCTTTTAAAACTAGCCTAAAAGTAATAGTAAAAATCAAGGCTGATCACTCCGGCAGCTAAGAAAGATAAGGTAATCTTCAGCTGCGTCGACGCAGAAGCTGATTAATCGGTTTGACTGAGACACTTTGATTTTCCGAACAGGTGTCCTGTGAATTAAGGCTAATCATTGTTGATTATGTTTTATTTACAAACAAACAAACAAACAAACAAACAAACAAACAAACAAACAAACAAACAGTAACAACAGGTAGTACAATAACAGTACCCTGATGTTACTGAACTGGGTGATGCCCGTTAATTTCTTCTTCGCTCAGCGCAGACTGTGTCTGTCTGTCTGCCTGTCTGTCTAGTCTGTCTAGTCTGTCTGTCTGTCTCTCTCTCTCTGCTCTGCTCTGCTCTCTCTCTCTCTCTCTTTCTCTCTCTCTCTCACACACACACACACACACACACACACACACACACACACACACACACACACACACACACACACTGAAACTGAAAGATCTCCGCCTACACTGAACAAAATGCCTCATCCGCTGCCCACTTGTTCAGCGTGTCAAACTGTGGCAACGCTACTGAAAGAGTTCGGATGTTTTCGTTCCAGAGTTTCAGTCACATACCACCGCTACTATCTTCGCTATCGGACTGTCCGACCTCTCGTTCAACTATTGCTGTGGAGATTAGCACGCTGTTACCCTTTCACACTAGTGCCACAGCCTGACGTGTACGGCAAAAATGGGTTTGGCTTAGTGGTTAAAGCGTCCGGTATGCCGACCCTGAGGTACATGTACCATGTTCGGATCTCCGCCGGGTGGGCTGGAATTTAATTTTGGGTTGGGATTTGTCACCGCCAGATGGAGTCAAATTCACGAACAGACTCTTTCCCGGTGCCTGTCGTGTCGAATGCATAAACTTGACGGGGATGCCAGTGAGCGGGTGGAGAGGAGAGGGGTGTGGGAGGGGGGTTGGTGGTGTTAGATCGATTCCCTGCTGAGAGAGAGAGAGAGAGAGAGGAGAGACAAAAACAACAGCAAAACTTAAGAGTATCTAAGGCGATAAAGTTACGCTGAGTTGAAGCCTGATTGATTTTTAAGAGAGAAAGAGCACACACACACACACACACACACACACACACACACACACACACACACACACACACACACACACACACACACACAACACAGCACAGCACACTGAAAACCAACAGCCATGTAAACACGCCCAACTTAAGATTTTCCGCGTACAGTACTGTACCGGCTTCGCAGATAAACCCTGTCAGCGTCAGTCTTGAGTGGCGACGCGTTACGTGGACGCCAACCTGTAGAACGGACCGCCCCCTTCTCCTCCGAGTTTGCCTGGAGGATCAGCTATGTTTGTCCCCCAAGCATGGTTCCCCCCTAGTCGCCTAACAAGACCCAGTTGACTGCAGCAGCGTTCCTTCCTTCCCCCATTCTACCTAGCGCGGAGAATGAACCTGTCCGGCTTGTCCACGGAGGGAGCTAAAACAGGCGATCTGGTAGAGCAGTGGACCTTGTCATTAGTTCGAATTCCGGCTGGGAGCCGAGATTGTGCTGGCTGTTGTTTTGTTGTTTGTTTCGTCCTTGATGAACCTGTCCTTTCCCTTATGCAGTTGAAGCTGGGACAGCCGAGCTTGTAGTGGAAATGACTTTAAGTGCTGTTGTCGTGAGTTCGAATCCCATGTGAGAGCCAGTAGATTGTGCTGGCGTTTTCCTTGTTGCCCCGTATTTGATGTCACTCTTAAGTGGTGGAAAAGGACGTTAAACCCGGAGCCAACCAACCAACCAACCAACCAACCAAGGGTGGGTGGGTGTTTGGGAGTTTAACGTCTTTTTCCACCACACACGGGTTATATCAAGGACGGGGCAACGATGAAAAAGCCAGCACAAATATTTGGCCCCAGCCGGAATTCGAACTCACGACCCGAGCATTGGAAGTCCAACGCTCTACTTTTTGGCCACCCCGCCCCCCCCCCCAACCAATCAGCCAGAGAGTACAAAAAACATCAGCATCAGCGACATCAACAACAACAACAACAACAACAACAGCAGTAGCAGCAGGAACAGCTTTGGATCTTTTACTGGTCCGTAAAGGCTCAGTTGAAAGTCACAGAGTCTACGTCAACGGAGAATTGGCCGTCCCTGGCAGTTCATATCTTATCCCCTCTACCTGTGTTTGTTACTTCACATCTCCATTTTCATCGCTGTCTTTTCACCCTTTCTATCACGGCCCCCAAACTTTCGGTCTTGAGCAAAGAATAGAGCTGGCCAATTAACTCGGATCTGTTTCACGGGTCAAGTTAGCTCAGGGTTGAAATGTCAGAGTTGGGACACTTGAGTTTTCCTTTCCGCAGGTGAGACGCGGCATGCGGGACGCTCTTTGATCCTCCCCAATCACCTGCGCGTGTGTGTGTCTGATGATACCGGTTTGCCTCTGACATAGTCCAGCTGTCTTAGAAGGAACAGCCTTGATAGTACTGTGACGCGGAAATGATGGCGCCAGATAGGTCAGGTGGTTGTCGGACAGAGAACACTGAACCTCTGGTTTTGTTTGAACAGTACACGTACTAATGGTTATTCTGCTTTATGGGTCCTTAGCTATAGTGATAGCTCCCATAATCGCAGTGCTCTCAAATTCTTCTTCACAGTTGGCACCGGGGATATAAAGCTAGAAAACCGCATTTGTGAAATTGCACAGGAGAGCAGAGCAAGCAAAGCTTATAAACACTTGCGTAAGTATATATAGTTCGAACAGTCGGAAGGGGTGGGGGTCGCGGGGGGGGGGGGGGGGTCGAAGTGTGTGTCAGCATAGTCATGGTCCCCCCTCTCCTGAAATCAAGGATGGATGTGTCCGCACACTCATGGGTTACCCTAACTAGTGTCAGCACAGCCCTAGATTATTCCATTTCCAAATAAAAGGAATAGATGTAGCTGTAAATTGTTACTAGAACTCGCTGGCTTTAATTCACTTCTAACACTCTCTTGTTACCTTTCAGCCGCGCGATCCTGAAGAACCCTGACCTCCTGCCTGAGACACCGCTGATCAACCTCGTGTACGATGATTTCTGGGGGACGCCTCTCACACACTCCGGCTCCCACAAATCCTACCGCCCGCTCTGCGTCCTCACGTTCAGGCTCAACTACTATCTGGGCGAGCTCGACCCGCTTGGGTATCACCTTGGCAACGTCCTCTGCCATGCCGTCACGACCTGGGTGTTCACGCACCTGGCTAGGAAGGTCCTGGTCTACACCTTCCCGACCCTTGTGGCCGGGCTGATGTTCGCCGCCCACCCAATCCACACTGAAGCTGTGGCTGGGATCGTGGGTCGGGCTGACATCATGGCGTGTCTCTTCTACCTGCTGACCCTCCTCAGCTACATGCAGTATGTGCTCATCCGCGACGGCAAGGCTGGGGCTGGGGTTGTGGCTGTGGCTGGGGAGGGAGGGAGGGGCCGGAGGTGGGTGCTGATGGGCCTGGTGGTGCTCTTCACTGCCGCGTCCATGCTGGCCAAGGAACAGGCCATCGCTGTGCTGGCTGCGTGCGCCACGTTTGACGTCTTCATTCGCCACAAGGCCTCGGTCAAGGACGTTCTCAATTTCAGCATCTTCACAAAGGTAAGCTTTGAAATCGTCATCGTCATCATCATTATCATCCTGCGGTTGTTTTCATGAATCAAGAGCATTCACTCACACAGTGACACACACATACGTAACGCGGTTCTAAGGCCAGTAAACAAGTCCTATCCCTACGGGTGGGTGGGTGAATGTTTGGGAGTTCAACGTCCTTTTTTTTTAACCACATACGGGTGATATCAAAGACGGGGCAACGATGAAAAAGCCAGCACAAACGTTTGGCCCCAGCCGGGAATCGAACTCACGACCCGAGCATTGGAAGTCCAACGCTCTACCATTCGGCCACCCCGGCTCCCCCTATCCCTACGGAATGATTTGCACGGGTGTGTGGAGTTGGGGGAGGGGGTGGGTAGCGACTTTTTGCATGTGTAAGTTTTCTTCTGTTTATGTTAATTTTGTGTTCTGGAAAGGGTGAAGCAGGCACTCCTAGCTCAGATGTCGTTTATTTTCATTATTTAACAAAACTTGAAATTGTAAAGTACTACTTAAGGTCCCTGGCGTGTTCGTGTGACCACCTCACCTCTACCACGAAACGTTCAAGTCTTCAACTATTGGGGGGGGGGGGGGGGGTCGGTGGGCGTGGGGGTAGGGGACAAACTGAAGTAAACTCCATTTTCCTGTTTGTTTCTCCACACTTTGTGCAAAGTAAGGGTTTGCAACATAGCAAAAGCTATTAATTTTCTTATGAAATCCCTTTCGACAGCAAGGCTAATGCGCAGAATACACAAACAGAACCTCAGTTTGTTCAGACAGCAGCACCAGCCCTCTTCACAGTCTTCTGCAGTACGGCAGTTTTGCAGTTATGTTTAGACGAAAAAGACTTCTCTGAAGCTTAAAATCATTTATCTGTTTGAACTGTTTTCACTTTCCCGCGCTAGGTACTAATGTCGTAATTGCCCTTGGTGATAATTTCACACTTGTAAGTGACAACCCGGCAATCCCACCTCACTCAAAAGTAAACGTCTAAAATAAACACACACTCGCCTGTGCCAAGAAACACCTCGGGGTGTAGTCAGAATGGACGGGGGGTGTTTCTGGTGCTGCTCCGCTTCAAAGGTTTCGACAGTGACTGTTCTCACGTAAAACCGTATGTTTGAAAAATGTGTGTGTGTGTGTGGGGGGGGGGGGGGGGGGAGGGCGGGCTAATAGGCAGCGCGTCGGGACTTAGCCGCTGCGCTACTGAACGACCGTCACAGCTGTCACGGCGAAGTTTGGGTTCGCGCCCAGGTCGAGCTTGTAATAATTATGTGATACCGATTTTTCCTGGCTACTGGGCTGTTCATCGGGGATTCCTCTCCGGGTTATTCGGATTTCCTCCCCCAGCAAAATTGAAAAAAAAAAAAAAAATAGGATAGGTAGGTTAAGTGGCGCTGCACCGCAGCGACGCGCTTCGCCTGGGGGGAAGCAGTCCGAATTTCCCGAATAATGTTTTTTTTTTTTTTTTTTTTAAGCATACACACGTCTTTGTGTTGTAGTAACGCGTGAGTCAAAGTCGTTGTCTGGCTCCGCATGCAGAAGTCGAGGTTAGGGATTTTAACCCGGGTTAGAGTCTAACCTCGAACTACCTAGCTCTAGGGTTAAATTTTCTGTTTTTTGTTTTGTTTTGTTTTAAATCAGGAAGCGGATCCATTCCAGCAAGATGCCTAAGCCGTTATAGAATGATTTTTGTCTTTCTTTCTTCGCTTCCTTATTTTTTATTTAATTTTGTTTTGGGGTTTCTTTTGTCCTAGTCTGGGTTAAGCCCGTAGCCGTGGGTTAAATTAACCTCGAGTTTTACATACGAGCCCTGGTTGATAAACAGCCCCTTTCTCAGTGTCACACCGACAGACAGAAATCCCTTTGCTACTCAAATTTGAAAACGGAAACACCCGGTACTACATTTTGGAAGCACTCTGTCCTGACGGTGCTGCTTTTGAAGCTGAGTAGCACCAGAAACACTCGAGACCATTTTGCCCACACCCCGTGAACACGCCGCATAGTTCTGTTCGGTTTGTTTCTATGTTCCCCGACCCTCACAGCTTTTTAATCTGAATTATTATCGAGGGCAGTGGGGTGTCATGACACCACCTGCCCGTGCGCCAGAGCACAACACTCCACACTCCTTGTCATGTTTGCTCAATTTTGTATAAAGATTGCACATTTCAGCTACCTCCGTGCAATTTAAAAGCCTGTATTCCGACATTTCTAGGTTCACTCGCTTATCGTTCTGAGCTGTTTTGGTGTTTTTAGCATTTCACAGGCTGCACTGAACTTACGAAAGGCTACGCGCGACGCGAAAATCGAGGTGCCGTGTAAAAGTGCGACTTTTTGCATGTGTGAGTTTCTTCAAGAGTCATTTCGACGTGTAAGAGCTTGTTTTGTCATTGTCTTGCCATTCTACCTTCATACTAGCTTGATTACCGCTCGTGTTATGTTGTAAAAAACAAAATAAAATAATAATAATAAATGGTATTTGTAGGGCGCATTTCTTTAAATAAAACTTAATGCGCCAATCACTCACCGACACTCACGCACATTTTACAAACGGTGAACATACACTGGTAAACTGACTAGTTGCACAGGAAAATACTGGAAGGCTTTACAAAAGATTGCTCTTAAAAATAGGCCGTGTGGGCGTATTTCTCAGATGTTCTGGCAGAAAATTCCAAAAGGTTAGTGCGACAAAACTGAAAGAGTGCTCGCCAAAGGATTTCAGGTTGCGTTTGGGAAGTTTGGGAAGCCTCTCGGACGACGACCGGAGGGTTCGCGACGGTTGGAAGGTGACGAGTGAAGCCGAAATTTATGGTTGAAGGGTGCCATCAAAATGACGAAAAGCCAGAACAGAAATTTTATACTGAAGGCGGGAAGTGGACTGGTAGCCAATGGAGATCTCTAGGAAGTGGTAGTACGTGCTCTCACTTCGCTTAAACAAACAAACAAACAAACCTGGAAAGTGCATGCTACGATAGACTACTTCGCTTGCACATACGCGTGCTCTAAAATCAGTGAAAGTTGTCTTCTGTGAAGTTGAGTAACCTTTGAACATGTACGTTTAACATTAACTAGTCTGCAGGTGCGCCGCTCTAATGATACCGAGTTTCGACGAGTGAGCCGACGACATCGTGTCAGGGGAGCCTATAACCCCAATTAATTCTGGGAGTGACGGGAACTGTGAATCATTCCAGGCAATTTTGTATTCAGTATGTTTACCAACCGGCCGATCGTCAAGATGTGCTGTTTATTTTTTTTGTAATCACTCCCTTTTCTTCGACTCATTATAGGGTACATTTTCATGTACATGTTTAGTTTAACAGAGGCTAGTTTAGAACTGATTTTACGTACTCTCATCATTTTGTGTTTCGTTTTGTTGTTGGTGTTGTTGTTTTTCCACCATCACGATCGAGTTTATTAAAATAAACTTATGCATCTGACAACGATTTCTCATTTCGATATAGGAACCTTTTTCCATGAAAGTCCATTGACCGTGGCGTTCTTCAAATACGATAAACACCATAACATGAACACTGTAACAAGACCGTTCAATTTTACTTTAAATTAGAGAACACATTTCCTTTTTCTCCTTAATAGTATTCTTATGTGACGGAAAAGGACGTGAACTCCCCGCCTCCTCAAAACGCCAACCAGTGCGTGCATATCTGTTCCGGATGCCACATGACCTGACGTTATTTGCTTACCCCTTTGAACTGCATGTTTCTGTCACGCCTTCATAAATACATTTTAATGGTCGTTTCTGTCACATTTCCTTGTAGAAAAAAAAAGAGAGAAAAAAGAGAGAGTAGTTCTGAAAATTAATAAGAGCAGGTAAAATTACAAAACATTCTCAGCATGGCCCCGGACCGTGGAGAGCAAAATTGTATAAACGCCCTTTGACAAATGTTATCTAAACGAGGACAGGAGTAACACCGCCTCTCCCCCCTTCTTTGGAAATTGCCAAGGGGTGGCATGTTTACACAGGGGGAAATAGCGCACCTTGCTTAATACCAGGTAAATGGAGGGGAATCGATGATTCTGCCATCAGTTTTGATAACCAGGTGCAAAGGGCATTGAATGAGGGGTGAAGGTCTCAAGATTTTTGTCGAGTACGGACAGTTTTTGTCGTCAAGAGGGTTTACTTGAGATTTGTCGTTTTGTTGCAGTCTCTGCCCATTGCATTGCTGAAGTAGAAATGCAGATAAGGTGAAAGAAAATTTATTGTGTTTATTTTACGGTTAGGGACGAAATTGCGTGTCATTCTGAAGTGAGGCGTTGAAAAAGTGTGATTGGCGTGTAAGGCGCATAAGATCATGTGCTTGAAAGAAATGTCATGGAAATGGCATATGGGTTATAATACAGGAAAATGAACAATACAGTGAAGAGGAAGAAACACAAATAATGCAGGTGCGTGTATGAAATACGGACAAACAGGCCAACAAAACAGGAGGGGGATTTCGAAGACGGGGGCCCTGGATAAACGTACAGATTTGGATCGTGTCGGATTCGAACCCTCGACATCCTGACCTCGAGTCCGACGCTCGAACAGTTAAGAAAAATTAATGAACGAATAATAATAATAATAATTTCACTTGTTAACTACCTTTACATTATCCCTTTTAGGAAAATCAGATTCGAACCCTCGACATCCTGACCTCGAGTCCGACGCTCGAACAGTTAAGAAAAATTAATGAACGAATTAATAATAATAATAATAATAATAATTTCATTTGTTAACTACCTTTACATTATCCCTTTTAGGAAAATCGGGCTGCTTCCTCCGCGGTGCACCGCCACCCACCTACCTTTTTTCGAAGCTTGTTTTATAATAATAATACTAATGAGAAGAAGAAAAAGAAGATCATTTGGAAATAAAACCATGTTTAAATCAAGAAGATCATTTTATTTGTCAACGAAGCCTGGAAGGATTTTTCTTATGCATCTTAATCCCAAGTCTTCTGTCATTCAGCTACAGGTCGTTGACAGCGCTCTGGCAGTTGTTTGCTCATCGAAGCGTGTCGGCTCGGATTTCTCACTTGTAGAGCATACCGGTATTTCGTAAAGGATCGTTGCTCGCAGGTACTGCTCTTGTGTCACCCGAGTACTGATTGTGTCCGCAGAGGGACAGCGGTTTTGTCGTGTTTATGCGACAAGCCAAAGAAGGTCTTAGTTCTTCTGGTTTCGTCTCAGCAAGTTTTATGGTGTATTTCTTACGTCTGTCGGTGGGCGAGCTCCGTTCGAGAAATTGTCGCATATAAAAGTGTCACCAAATGACGGCGGAGCGCCTGTAAAGAATTAAGAGTTAATAGAAAGGGACCTGTTACTGACTGGTAGGGAAAAGCACATTTTTAACTAATAGAGATATGAGGGTTTTGTAGTGGGATACGTGAGGAATATACTCTGCCAAATACTCTGCAGGTGTGTGTGTGTGTGTGTGTGTGTGTGTGTGTGTGTGTGTGTGTGTGTTGTGTGTTTTAAGTAGCGTGTTACTGTTTCAGAAATACTTTGACCCTTTATTTTGTGCTTAGTCGCGTGTTACTAGCAGTTGTTTTGAAATGTTTGGGGAGGAAAAGTTCTCGGACAGCTCCAGTGCAATAGTTTTCCAGGACATGAACATGCAGGAGGTGTGTGTGTGTGTGTGTGTGTGTGTGTGTGTGTGTGTGTGTGTGTGTGTGTGTGTGTGTGTTCAGAAAGAAAAAACGTCCTTGGTTCTCCTGTTCCAGGCACACAGAAGGCGTATACAATAACCTTCAGTTTCGTAATCCTCTTTCATCTCCAGAAAATCCATACAACAATCGTGTCCACCCCTTACGTCCACACGCGAAAGCCAAGTCCACCGTCATTTGGTAAAAAGGGAGTAAGCACCACGGATTGTTATCAACACTTAGGCCCGTTTAACGTTACAAGTGTAGAGCCCTCTACCTGGCTAGTGGCTGCAATCTACTGCCTCTACCCAAGACAGATTGCGCCACCAGCGTAACTAGGATTATCACTTAATGACCCAACAATGCGGCGCTTACTTTCCCTTTGTGGAGGGAATTAGATTCTCTTCAGGCAGTGCCCAGTGGTGGCCTGACTCGATTGTGTGGACATGTCACTACGGCATTGTAGGGTAAATTAACACCGCGCTCGACGTTTGTTCGTACGCCTCTTATTGCGGGTAGAATGTCTGAGTGAACTGCCATGGTTGTACAAAGGTAAGCGATCAACTCAGACGTGACCAACCCCCTCCCCGCCCCCCGCGCCGCCCCCCCCCCACCCCACCCCACCGCCACCACCACCCACTCACCAGTCCACGCCCGTCCCCCGCTACCCCCATATGTGTGTGTGTGTGTGTGTGTTGTGTGTGTGTGTGTGTGTGTGTGTGTGTGTGTGTGTGTGTGTGTGTTTTCCAGTGAAAACTGTCTGGGTTTCCATGTACAAACCAAGCAGAGTCTGATGTGCATACAGTAACCTTCATTTGCGTAATTCTTTCTTGTGCGTGCGTGCGTGCGTGCGTGCACAAATTGCGAGTGATGTAACTGCGCTGTATTCACTCGTCATGTGATTTTTGTTCAGATCTGTTACAGTGTACAATACTAGCTGCAAACATACCGGTAGTAGCAAACATGACGTAGGGATACTTGAATTCAATCACAAAACAATTTCTCATTTCAAACAGTGTTGGCCGTAAGTTGCTTGGCATCGTGCACTGCACGACCCCGGGTGTGTGTCAGGAAGTGCCATTTTGCCTGCAGCGGTGCTGGCAGCGTTTCTTGACTTGACGATTACGAGTGGTTGGAGTGAGTTGTAGGGTGACCGATAGTGGAAGACCGGATTCACAGTGTGTACACGCAGACTGATTGCACACAGTGCATTTGTACAAGAGTAATCACGATTGGGACCACTATGTGGGAATGGTTTTGGTATTGTTTGGCACCAGCATGGCGTTGGCGATACAAACAGGTTTCTCTGTGAGTTCAGGCAAAGCGTTGTAGATTGGCATTACAGAATTACTGACAGTGAGCGCCCCGATTTCCACGCTTCCTTTCAGAGTTGGCTCATCTGCAGTAGTTGAGATGTTTCCGGCAGGCATATATAAAATTCATATACAGGGAATGAGCCCATTAAATGAAAATGCAGTATCCTTTGTCCTTAAGGCAGACTCTGATGATGCAATTAAGCAGATCTCTAGATGCTTGTACGGAGTATTTTCCTCCATGAAATCAAATCATATAATTATACTATATTGCTACAGCTCTCAACTGTTCCTTCATATTATTTTTGTTGCTTTACATGTATGATTTGATTATGTCTGTATGTCTGCAGCCGTAAAATCTTGTTACCCCGTGTCCGATCACAAGAGGACCAGAGATGTCATAAAAGAAAATGGATACCAAAAAAAAAAAAAAAATGGATACAAAAACAACAACAACAAAAACAAAAAACCCAAAAACAACTCACTCCACTGATATAGCCCAACGCGAACGGGCTACTCAATAAAATCTCTCTCTCTCTCTCTCTCTCTCTCTCTCTCTCTCTCTCTCTCTCTCGTTTCTGGCTGTTGTTATTGTTGTTGTTGTTTTGCTGCGTCTTGAAAACCAGCAGCTTTGAGAAAGACATGATATGATTTATGACGTGGTAAATGTAACTGTGGTATATAGATATCATAGAGGACAAAAAGAGAGAGAGAGAGAGAGAGAGAGATTTCTATTTTTAACTACTTTTAATGGCATCGGCGATGTCAGTCAGAAGTCTAAATGCCAGCACGTCACCATGCAAATGCAATATTGATCCAGCCTAGCAACCATACTTCTAAAATGAAATACAGAAATCACAGAGATAAATTACGATTTGCAGCTGCTGTCACTCAGTCTTTGTATACAATCAGCCGCTCATTGCTTTTCGTAATTGCAGGCTTTAGGTTTCTGGGTGGCGGTATAAACTATAATTATGACAGTTCCAGCAGTGCCGATATCCCGTCCGATAAAATAGTCCTTATACCAAAGATTGATTCTGACAACACCTGTGTGGTTTGCACGAAAACGAGAAAAACCTAAAGGGATCCGGTAGATCACAAGAACTGACGGCACTGTAATCTACATGATCACATAAATTTACATCAGATCGTCTTAAGCGGTACCCAGGTGTGAGAAAAGAGCGGCCAAGCATTCCATCCATGCTGAACACACTTTTGCGCATGAGTGCACACGAATGATCTAGAGCGCCTGTAAATCTCCGGTCTGCCTCAACTTCAACGGGGCCACGGCTGACAACTTTTCTGAAGCGTTTCTGCATCATTAGACATCTATGCGGAGCACGGTGAATGAACCCTTTTGTGGTGGTCTTATGAGATGTGCAATTGGCTAGCAGCCGCTGCATGGATATTGATGAGTTTGCGGCGTTTGGACAAGAAGTGCTATTGAATTCGAGGCTTTTGGAGGAACCTCGGGGTGATATTCATTCAGTTTTGTCCAATGGGCGTGGGTGTTTCAGCGCGATATCAGGACATGCATCTTATATAGCATTCGTGGTGCCTGTTTGAAGACACGAGAATAGTTTGATATTATCCTGACTGACGGAATCACGCAAGGCTTGTTAGGTCGCAGGGTAGAGAGTGCAACTTGTCCTTCTTGTCCCTGTATTCTCACACAAAATAATTATGTCGGCAAGTGCAATATTTTACGTGACAAACTGAAAGTCCCTGTGTCGGCATCTGTCAGCTGACTTCGGGACCTGATTGAAGCTTCCCTCTTTTTAAAAACTGAAACATGCGGACTCCTTAGACTTTCCGCGCATGCCGAACAGACTTTTAATTTGATACATGTATTCGTGTAAAGGTCTCGGTTTCAGCTGTCACAATTGTACAATTTAACCGCCACCCGCCAACCCTGAAGTATAACTGACAATGTTATTTCAGCCTCTGACACTGTTTCGATCACAGAGTACAAAGTAAAAAGACATTCAGTACTGCACAGTAGAAAAAAAATGTTTGAAAAAAATCCACTGCCTCTCCACTGGAAGGGTACACTAAATACACTTCTAATCAAACTGACAATTCATGTGAGGAGCACGCGAAATCATTTCTTTTTTATATGGATGCCAAAAGGAATTATCCTGTACCGCATGTTTGCTCACTTGTGGGAAAATTTCACTGTAAAATCTAACACATCTGGAGTGGTGATCACCAACGCGCCTATGTTGGAACGCCCGGACCACAGACACGGAGGAACATAGGTCCGAGCGCTAAACACAGGTCTATGTACCCAGAGGCTTAGCCGGGTTGGCCGAATGGTAGAGCGCTGGACTTCTAATGCTCGGGTCGTGAGTTCGTATACCGGCTGGGGCCAAATATTTGTGCTGGCTTTTTCATCGTTGCCCCCTCTTTGATATCACCCGTATGTGGTGGAAAAGGACGTTAAACTCCCAAACACCGACCCACCCTCCCGGCTGCTTGATTTTTTCATGTGGTGTGGTGTCTAGCGGTCAAAGATAAACTCCTAAGTATATTTTTGCTCTGGAACGATCGCATGAGTTCTGGCTTTGGCCTTCTTGAATTAGCAGGGTACCCCCTCCACATTCAGGCTTCCAGTACTGATGTTTCTTAGTCAAATGCAATCCGACTTCAAATGTCAGTAAAAGGTGTACCGTTTGTCTTGACCTGGCAAATGCCCCGCACCTCATAATTCATTAACTTTAGCGTCAAGGTTATTTCCGGTAAAAAAACGTCATCGTTCTGGGAAAAGGCCTGAACGCCAAGGACGTGGTAGTGCTTAGAACCTTTTCAGGATGACAGTAAAATTAGTACTACACGAACATATTGCAATTCTGACTAATATATATGCCTTTTTTCTCCTCCGTGTTTCAGAGTCAGTACAGAAGGCTGCTAGAAGGACTTCTGTGCCTGTTTGCCTGTGGAGCTTCGCTTGTTGGATTCCGGATCTACTTCATGGGCAACAAGCCGCCAGAGTTCGCTCCCTCTGATAACCCAGCCTCGGACTCGGATAGCTTCCTCACCAGGACTCTTACCTACAATCTTCTCCCTTCCCTCAACTTCTGGCTGCTTATCTTCCCCTACACGCTCAGTTTTGATTGGTCGATGGAGGCCATCCCATTGGTGGAGAGTGTCAGTGACGTGCGCAATATGGCCACCGTTGTCTTTTACTGTTGCCTCGGTTACGTGGGGTTGCACGTGATCAGGAATTTGCATAAACAGAGCAAGGAAAGCGCGATAAAGCCTTACGCAAATGGCAACGGGGTGGCTTCTGGTCATATACATTCTCAACGTTCCCCTTCCCATCAGCCATCAGCGAACACAGTGCTTCGCTCCCCTTCCAGAGACCATCACCGAAGGGGTTCCAACAGCCTCCACGGACAGTAGCAGTCTCGACACATCGTCTTCATCGCCAAAATTAACACCCAGATCATTAAACGTGCTCATCATCGCCTTGTCTATCATCGTATTCCCGTTCATTCCGGCGTCCAACCTGTTTTTCTACGTTGGATTTGTGATAGCGGAGAGAATCCTCTACATTCCCAGCATGGGATTTTGCCTGCTCATTGCTCAAGGAGCGTATGTGTTGTACCTGGGAGCGCGAGAACAGTGGAAGAAGAAGTGTGTTGTGTTGACCGTAGTGGTCGTCGTCGTGTTGTTTGGTGTGAGGACTTGGAGGAGGAACCAGGACTGGCAGACAGAGGAGAAACTGTACTCATCGGGAATTCCCGTTAATCCGGCAAAAGGTAATGTATTGTTAAGATAGATAAGATATTTTACTCGCTAACAAACATGTCATGATGTAAGAATTTGGTCTGCTCCTGTTGGCTGAATAAATAATAATACACACTCACTCACACCCACACTTAACTTTAAATTTAGTTCAATTAATTCCTAGGTAGAAATGTGTAGACCCAGCCTGTACCAGAAAGTTTGAGACAGTAAGCAATGGCTAGTCATCAACACGGGATCCACTTTCTTTTTTAGAAGAGATGTATCCATTTTTTGTAACTGCGATGCTAACTGGATAAAACTCAACCGTGGTAGTCAACAGTGAATCACTGAAATCGGTGGGTGGGGTGGGGTGGGTGTTTGGGGGTTTAACGTCCTTTTCCACCACATACGGATAATATCAAAGACGGGGCAGCGATGAAAAGGCCAGTACAAATATTTGGCACCGGCCGGGATACGAACTCACGACCCGAGCATTAGAAGTCCAACTCTCTACCATTCGGGCACCACGGCTCTCCTACTGAAATCGGTGGATTCAGTCACCTGTAACAATGACTCTATCTCTCTGTGATGCATCATTTGTGTATTGATGTGTTTTCGAACATTTCTTTTACAAACCAGAAACAAGCGGGTTTTTTTTTATTTGGCTTGGAAACATGTTAATGTCAGATACGGGAAAATAAATTCGCCGTCCCAACTCTCGAAAGTCAGTACTAGTTTCTATACTTTTGAATTTTTTTCTCAAATCATAAAATTAAGGTTTCCTTTAAAAAGTCTTGTGTTTTGTGGAACTAAGGGTCATTCTTACTGGTGCGTCTATATGGCGTGTTACACCCTGTAATGTCCACAGGCCTTGTGATTTGGACATACTGTCAAACTACTCCCAAAAGCGTCCGTGTTACGCAACAAAGCTTGCTGTTGCATCCATTGATGACAAAAAGCACGCGACTCCTTGATCCACTGTTATATTGACTTTGGGTCGGGGTGATTGTTTCTTGCACGACTGTTTGTACGTCTTTGTGTGTGTTTGTCCGTGTGCAGCCTGGGGGAACCTGGCCAATGTGCTGAATGACAAAGGGAGGGAGGCAGACGCGGAGGAGGCGTACAGGAACGCCCTCAAGTACCGTGGCAACATGGCCGACGTCCACTATAACCTGTAAGTGCCAGAAAGAAGAAGCTTTGCAAGGGGACGTTCATAGTGTGTACAGTAAATGTGCACATATATACAAATGAACCTTTTAATGGTATTGTTAGTTTTGCTTTTGATCAATGTAACATTACTGGTGAAGTTGGTTTTAGCATATTTCCGGGACACTTTTCATGTGCGCAGGAATGTGGCCGCACTGGCATACACTATGAAATAAATAAATAAATAAATAAATAAAATTTAAAAAGTCAGTTTTACGTTTGCATTAAAAAAATACCGTTAAAAAAAACTATGCTTGGGGTTTGTATCTGAATACGCGAAAAATGGTCCGAAGTCGCGATCGCTCTTATGAGCGCGTAAAATCGGCGTGTTGCGCCACACGGTGCACATTGTCCGCAGACTTTGAACCGGCCGTTTGGACGAAATTGTCAGTGTTTGTTTGGCTGATTCTGTGACCTTGTCCACAGAGGCATATTGCTGCAGAACCAGGGGCGTATTGAAGAGGCCATTGAAAGTTACA
>JACVVK020000631.1:0-90000 GCA_018292915.2 Batillaria attramentaria
TCTGGTCACACCACAAGCGATGGTGACGTGTCAGATACGTCATCAGGTGTCTGGTCCCCTAAAGCGCGTTCCGGTGCGGTGGCCAGTCACGCTGAAGAACCGCCTGGCCACGGTGCGTCGGGGCTCAAGCGATACCCCAAATCAACAGGTCAGCTTCAGTCAGTGAAGGGTGTTCGATGTCACAGACGCAATGATCAGCTACCTCAAGGCAAAAGTCAGCATCAAGGATAAGGTTTATAAGACACGTATGGATCTCACGATGGTCAGTTGCATTGTTTTGGCGATATGGTATGCCGCGTACCCACACTACAATCTCTGCCACTGTTGGTACTACAAACACAAAAAAACAAAGCAAACAAATGGCGGAAGTTGCAGGAGTATCTACCGTGCTGCATGTTTATTTTTTTTTTTGGTCGCAAGTTTATAAATACCTTAGTCACGTGACATGTCAGGCGAGATTTTGAAACCAGCATACCATATCAGTCGCGACGTAATTTACGATAATTATCTATATACGATTAATGGTATCAGGTTTTGTCGCAATAGACAGTCCAAAAATCGACTGTCTTTTACTCAAATCTCTCAGGTTGTCTGTTCGGCACTACAGCTGGTGAACGGCCACCGAGCACAAGAGATTACCTGTACAGAGAGGCGCTAGAGACTCGCCGTACAGAGCTGACGGGGGCCAGACCCGTCCATTGTGCTGATAAAGACAATCTGGCGGGAGAGAACGCACTGTTTTTGAACCTTCTCAAAACCCAATCCAGGTAAGTAGGGTTAAATTGTCCGGACCGAATATGGCACTGACCCCGAGTTCGCGAAAAGTCGAAACTGAACTGAATGGCAGCGTCTCAAGCGTGCGAGTAAACTCGGAAACAGCAGGGAAAGTGTAAATATAAACTTGACCAATGACGGTATGTGCAGCCAGCAAGTGGCGAGGTCGCCATGGAACGTCACAGAGTGGTCAGACGACCAGCTCGGGCAGCTGGGACCTAACGACCGACGTGGGGGGAGCATGAAACGTCAAGGTCCCAACAGCCCCCGGTACACGCCCACGCAGTCAAGACATTCGCCTGGTTCCGCCGGCGTATCGCCCGCCATAAGTATGCTTCTCCCTTCCATCGCTGCGATAAACGTTAACCAGAAGATAGCTGTACACGGTTCAAGTGCTGCACGCCTTCCTACGCCCGAGAGTGGCCGACAATCATCCACGCACTTGACTACAACTGACGGTACAAAATCCCTCGCTCTCAGCAGATCCCTGGATTCTACCCACGAAGCTGAAGATGACAGAACTAAACTTTTCAAACGTACCACTGCTGGAATTCACCGCTCAAAATACGCCCAGGACACACAGTCTGTCATTAAACCATTCAGAAACACGGAAGTCGTGAAAAACATCATCTTGCAGAAGTATGCCCGCAACACATCAAACTACCATGCTGATATTGAACCTTCCTTGATATCAACCCACAAAGCATCAAACCAAAACAGAGACCAGCGGCATCATTCTGAGAATGTAACCAATGGCAGTCATGCTCTTTTTGTGGAGGCGGGTCACTTCGTCCATTCTCTAAACGGCAAGGTCACAGAAAAGCCCGACTTTCCAGATTTAGGAGAAACCAAACCCGATGTCAAACAACCAATGCCCTCAGAAAGTGTGAGTGGAAGGTGTCTCCCAAACAGGCACAAGGTGAACTCAGAAAGGACAGTTCCCGCCAGGGCCACAAGATCGAGTTGCAACCACGAAGCCGTCTTGCCGAGGACACACAGAATGGTCGGCACCGAAGGAACTGTCCCCCACTCGACGAAACACGACAAGCATATAGGGAGGTTCACCACAAAACTTCAGGGACTGGCGGGGTATAAATGCAGATGTAAACAAGACACACAATGTCTGCACAACTTTCACTCCGACAAGCAGGTACAGGGCACACGGACCTCTGCACGCGACCAGACGCAGGACGGCTTCAAAGCGAAAGACAAACATCCCAGCCCAAGCAGAAAATACCTAAATCTTGCCAAAGATGATGCTCAGCAACAATGTTGCGAACCTCCAAACCAGCATGCGCATCCCGACCTCCATACAGAGCTGATCCGTCCCACGACGGGTAGAAAACTTGTCACTGCCACGTCAGTTGAGAGTTACAGTCACAGCAAACAACGCACACCGCTCAGTCCCAAAATTCTTCTTGAAGGCAATATCCTTGTCAATGACGACAAGAACGAAAACATGGAACTGCCATCGGATCTGGAAATGGAGCTGTGGAAAGAGAATGTAATTGCAGCGACTTCATACAGGAACAGGTCCCCAAGATGTGAGTATCGACGGTATCGAGCTCGACAAAGGTTTCTCTGAACAAGATCATACGCATGGACAGCGAGAAAAAATGATCAAACAAAGCCCTCACTTTTTTTTTTTTTTTTTTTTAAAATAATGGAAAACGTTCCTTTTATGGACTGATAACTTCTCGTTAGTGCAAGCCTTGTTAGACAGGACAGTACTGTATAAATCCTCTTTCAGGAAAACGAAAGTCGGCCGAACTAACGCCTTCTACGTGCTCATTGGTCGTAAGTTCTTGTTTGAATTTTCACAAAACTGCAGACTGCAATGCAGGAATGGTCATGTTCTTGTTTGAATTTCCACAACGCTGCAAACCAATAGAAAGGCCTGTTGGCGATCTGATTGGGCATCAATGTACAATGCAACCTGACAAGCGTTTTTTTGTTGGGACTAATCCAGTACTTCAAACGATTCAATCAGTTGGTGACTTGGTGGCAAGATCGTTTAAACCGCTTCGTTCAACTTGTTGCAGGGCACAGGCAACGGGATCGTCGCCTGCAGAGGAAACCAGTGGGGATAAAAATCACTGGTCTGGAAAATGGTGAGTCTCAAACAGTCCAAAATCGGTGTCTTCTTGGCATACATGTCTGTGTTTCAGTTGCCTGTAGCGATGCTGTGAAATCTGATACCCAATGTCCATTGTGGCAATTAGCAAATTTGCTTGATTTAAAAAAAAAAAAAAATCATTCCCAGACAGCAAGACACGCACGCCAATACAGCGAGGCGCACACCAGCACACAATGACATACACTCACACACAGACTTGACTTAGGCCCTTGGCTCCACGTGGAGCATAGGCCATCGACAACCCTTCGCCATCGCACTCTGTTCTGGGCTAGTCTTGCCACTCCAGTCCAGTTGGTCCCCTGCTTACATAGCTCTGCCTCAGTGTCCCGCCTCCAGCTGTTGCGAGGCCGGCCTCTCTTCCTTTTCCCCTGCGGGTTCCATGTCAGGGCTTGGCGTGTGGTGCTGGATGCTGGCTTCCTGAGGGTGTGTCCAATCCAGCCCCACTTCCTCCGCAGGATCTGCTTGGCCACTGGTTCCTGCCCCGCTCGCTCCCACAGCTCTTCATTCCGGATCTTCTCTGGCCATCGGATGTTGAAGATGCGCCTCAGACAGGTGTTGAGAAATGTCTGGATCTTCTGCTGCATCGTCTTCGTTGTCCTCCATGTTTCGCATCCGTAGAGCAGAACTGACTTCACGTTGGAGTTGAAGATGCGAAGTTTGGTTCTTATGCTGACAACTTTGGATGCCCAGACGTTCTTCAGCATGACCATTGCTGCCCTTGCCTTGCCGATTCTGGCTGTGACGTCTCGGTCTGTGCCTCCCTGTCCATCAACCACACTCCCCAGGTAGACAAAAGACTCCACCTCCCTGATGGGCTCTCCACCGACTGTGACTGGTGTGTTGGCAGTGGTGTTGATCTTCATCAGCTCGGTTTTCTTCCTGTTGATCTTGAGCCCTGTTCCGGCTGATGTGGCTTCCAGGCACGTAGTCTTGTCCTGCATCTGGCTGTGGCTGTGAGACAGGAGCGCCAGGTCGTCCGCGAAGTCGAGGTCATCCAGCTGCGTCCAGAGTGTCCACTGTATCCCGTTTTTCCTGCCTGCTGTAGTGGTCTTCATGATCCAGTCGATGACCAGGAGGAAGAGAAACGGGGACAACAGGCATCCCTGGCGGACTCCGGTCTTCACCTCGAAGCTTTCTGACAACTGGCCGGCATGGGCAATCCTGCAGCTCATGTCTTGGTAGGTGCACTGGATCAGGGAGATGATCTTCCCGGGAACTCCATAGTGCCTTAGCAGCTTCCACAGCGCCTCTCTGTCTACACTGTGGAGGGCCTTCTCATAGTCTATGAAGTTGATGTAGAGGGGGGAGTTCCACTCCAGTGACTGCTCCACAATGATGCGTAGGCTGGCAATCTGGTCAGCGCAGGACCTGTTCCTGCGAAAGCCTGCCTGCTGGTCTCGGAGCATGGGGTCGACTGCCTCTCTCATCCTCTCCAGTAGAATTCTGTTGAGAACCTTGCCTGGCACTGACAGGAGCATGATCCCTCGGTAGTTGCTGCAGTCCCTGAGGTCCCCTTTCTTTGGCAGCTTGATGACGATCCCTTCTTTCCACTGGGCTGGCACCTCTTCCTTCTCCCAGATCTTGCTGAACAGGCTGTGCAGCATGTTGACGGCTGTCTCTGTGTCTGCTTTAATGGCTTCTGCTGGTATCTCGTCCGGCCCTGCAGCTTTCCCATTTCTCAGTGTCATGATGGCTTTCCTGATCTCCGCCTTAGAGGGCTTGTCGCAGTTGATGGGTAGTTCTGTCTCAGCTGGTGGGATGTCTGGTGGTGTTTCAGGGATGGGGCGATTTAACAGCTCCCTGAAGTGTTCTGCCCATCGCTTCAGCTGTTCCTCAGTTGTTGTCAGTGGGTGCCCGTTCTTGTCCTTCACTGGTTTGTCTGTCTGCTGAAATTTGCCCGCGAGCTTCTTGGTCACCTGGTACAGGTCTTTTAGATTCCCTTGTCGGGCTGCTTCCTCTGCTTGACTGGCCAGGTTGTCGATGTAGTCCCTCTTGTCCTTCCTGGTGCTCCTCTTCACTTCTCTGTCAGCTGCTGTGTATTCCTCATGTGCCTTTGCCTTAGCTCTTCTTGTTCGGCTCGTGTTCAGTGCAGTTTTCTTCTCTTTCCTAACTTCCAGCTTCTGGATGGTATCAGCAGAGATCCATTCCTTATGTTGGGTCTTTCTCTTGCCAAGGACCTCTTCGCATGTGTCGTGCCAGAGTTTCTTGCTGTGTTCCCACTGTGTCTCGATGTCCATTTCACTGTCTTCTATCAGGTCTTGCAGTGGCTGGAACCTGTTGGAAAGGCTGATCCGGAATGCTGCTTGTGTCTCTGTGTTCCTGAGAAGTCCAACGTTGTACCTGGTCCGTGTGCTGTTGGCGTTGGTGTGCCTCTTAAGCCGAAGTCTCAATGTTGTTGCACCCCTCATCACGCGCACATCCCGCCACGATCTCCTGAACTTCCGGCTGATGCAGATGTGATCAATCTGGTTCTCCGTGATATGGTCCGGCGATCTCCATGTGGCCTTGTGGATGCGCTTGTGTGGGAAGATGCTGCCTCCTATCACTAGCTGGTTCAGGGCACAAAAGTCTGCAAAGCGCTCGCCATTTTCGTTCATCTGTCCCAGTCCGTGTGTTCCCATGGTGTCCTCATAGCCTGTGTTGTCTGATCCAATCTTGGCGTTGAAGTCTCCCATCAGTATGGTCATGTCCTTGGCTCCTCCTCTATCTATCACTGTCTGCAGTTGTTGGTAGAAGTCATCTTTTTTCTCCTCTTCCGCATCATTGGTGGGAGCGTAGCACTGGATGATGTTCAGCTTGATGTCTTTTTTCTTGGTGATGAATTTGGCTGTGATGATGCGGGAGTTGACAGGTTCCCAGCCGATGAGTGCCCGCTGTGCCTCCGGTGCCAGCATCAGGGCCACGCCCTCAGTGTGGGGGGCTCCATCCTCTGTGTGTCCTGAATACAGCAATTGCTCTCCCGATGAAAATCTCAGCTGTCCTGTCTGTAGCCACCTTGTCTCACTCAGTCCCAGTACTCCTATCTTGTAGTTCTTCATCTCTCTTGCTACTTGTATGGTCCTTCCTACTTCATACATAGTCCTGATGTTCCATGTGGCTACTCTCGTCGTTGTCCTGGGTGTTAGAAGGGGGGTCGGCCTTGCAGCTTCCTTTCGGCTTTCACTGCAATGCGTCATAGGTCTCCGGGATGGAGACCCTTCCTTGCCCAGGTGAATGTTTTGGTTTGTTGCTGTCGATGCTTCTGTAACGTTATGTTTTTTACAGGTAGGGCTGTTAACCCTACGCAAACCCGTTTAGCCTCTTGGAGAGGTGGTCCACATTCGTCTGACCTCTACCCTTCGACCTGTCCAGCTTGGGTGACCCTGCCAGGAGCACGTGCTCCCGCTGGCGTAGCTCTCTGGGTCATTGAGGTACACAAGCCACTACCCCACGACAAGGGTTGGACCATGTAGGGACTCACACACAGAGCAGACACAGAAACACACACATACACACGCGGAGTGCCATTCAGTCACAATGTACCCCTATGAATGAAGATGGGATAGAGACTGCATAGCATTGCACCTGTGTTTGTGACATGCGGGCACAAACTGTACTCCATGAAACTTCAAGTTCAAGGATTAAAACTGTTTGAAGTGAGCGTGTATGACAGTACAATACATGACTTTTAACTCTAATGGTTTAGTGTCGTGTGTAGTTCAAGATAAAGTATGACATCACTAACATACGATGCTTGTACAACTTGTAGCAATGGTGCAGCAACAACTGAAAGAAATCGAAAAACTGTTTTGAATCACTTGTGTGTCTCACCCACAAGGCCTTGTTCCAGTGACTGTGCACATATGCGTAACAGACTGAAAATCTGATAGGAAATAATGCACTGTTTGAAATGAAGTTTTGTGTATGTTGCAGTGCGCAGGGTAAAAAGGGTCATGAGAGAACTGATGTACATCTTTTGGGAATCCTGCAAATGTCAGCAGGATACATCTGCAGAATGAACGAGAGAGAGAGAGAGAGAGAGAGAGAGAGAGACACACACACACACACACACACACTTACTTAATAAAAAACAAACTGAGCACATGAACATGCCATTCTTTTCTTCATTTGACGAATCATGAAAGTTACAGTCGTAGTGAACCACTCACCAGCTAAAGAGCTGCTCATCCACCTACCTCACCACATTCACTCCACAGTAACACATTTGTGATAATTGTTTTGGTATAATGAAGCAAAAACATGAATTGCAACAAAGTTATTGTACAACAATAATGACAATAAACAGCAAGATGGAAGCGCACTAGCTGAACAATTGATGTGGATCTGTCTGTCTCACCAGCATTTTTTTTTTTACCTCTTGTGACAGTTCACAAGATTACACAGTCATCAGCTGTATATTGTAAATTTGTTTTGGTGACTTATGATGATGTTAGTAAAATTGTCTGTGTGGAGACCTTCCTTAACATTCAGTCATACAGGCACAACATTTCCACTGAAAAGAAATCTCCCACAGTCCACAAATTAAGTCATTTTCAAATACAAAGGAGAAGACCCCGAAAACAAACTGTCGTGGTAAAGAACCGTCAGCAGCAAAAGACACAAGAACCGTCAGCAGCAAAATCTTCCAACATTAGCCTGACACTTGAGATGGGAAGTACATGTAACTCTAAGGCTGTTACCTGATCACCTCTCTTCATCCAGTGTTCACAAGTTCTTTCTGGATGCCGTCCATTTCTAATTTTGTTGTTGTCTTAGTCTTGGTAAAGATCACTGCTAATAACTATATATATTAATTTAGAGGCGGAAATAGTGCACCAAGAATTTCAGCAAATGCTAATAAATGTTTTTCAAATATGATGTTTTTCTCCTAGTACAAACATTCATCAACAAAATATCATTCAAACTGATGTGCTTTGAACGGGTTTGTCATCAACTACATGTACTATTGTGCTACATTTGGTGTTTTTACTATTTATAGTACGTGACAAAAAGCCAGTGTTAAAGTTTACCTCAGATGGACAGACGATGGAAGTTATTACATACTGCTGGACTCGCTTTGTTTCACTTGGGATTCATAAAAAGACGACGAAAAAGGACAAAATTGGACAGAGGCATAAGCTGCCACATTTAAAGCCTCTATGAACTTCTCTTGCATACAAAGTTGTGGAAAATTTTCATCAAATACTCTGAACTCCTTACTCAAGATATAATATGAATGACCAGCGCGAAGCCTCACGTCACCGTTGCATTGCCCAAAGGCTAGTACAAAGCCAAGTGATCATACAAGAAAAATATATTTCTCAAATACTACACACCAGAAAGTGAAGAAATTGGCTTACACACTCAAATGGAGCATCACCTCTATTAGCAAACAGCCTTAAGATTCTAACTTGGCATTCACCATCCCAAAGTGCATATAGTTACTTTAAATGCAGTTCAGAAGTGGAGTATCAAAAACAATAATAAAAGAACACACGATAATTAGAACAGGGTGCTATCAGTGCCTCTGCTGAGGTCAGCAAAGGCCACATAGCCAATCATCTTGCATCAGATTTTTAACTCTTTTTTAAAAAAAAATTTTTTTTAAAGAAGGGGAATGCTACTTGCTCAAGATCACATTTTAATTCTGATGTTCTGTTTGAATAGATATTGCTAAATTACAACTGGATGTTTACTTGTTACCCACACAGAAGTATGTTTCAGGCAGACTTGATGCAACGCTGTGTGCAGCACAACTCATGCTTTAGACAGTGGAAATGAATGGCTGACTACTTATTCCATGGCGATATTCTTGCCCTTCAGTACACAGAGAGTAAATGTCGGAGGCTGCTCTGTGTCTGCTCAGCAAGATCATATGTCCTGGCACTGCCGAACTTCATACATCATAATAAGAAGCAAGTGATTCACACACAATTGCTGGTGCCACCATTTCCATATATATATATATATTTTTTTTAATCCTGAAAACAAAAAAGAATTTTTGTTCGTGCGCACAAAAGGATCTCTCCACTTCACATGGAATTTCTGCTTGTGTAAATACCTGGAGAAATATCCACTCACTGATGTATGCAAGAGTCTGCTGAGCTCTGTAGACCTCCTGGCATATTGTGATGGCTATCTGTGATATAACACACACTTTCATGCACCTGCTAAATCAACGTATTGTTAAAGATTGCCTGCAGTACAACAGCACAGTTGATACAGGTTTGGTAAACGCAGGTAATAACGTCTTTGTACAAATTAAACAGATGTACGCTGTGCTGATGTCTGCATGTAGTTGACTGACCGGGGTGGCCAACTGCAAAGGGACAGCATTAAGAGCAGCGCATGGCGCACCTAGGGTTTGCTGTATTTGGTGTAGAGGGTGATGACGTTCTCATACACCACAAATGTGATGGCACATGCAGGCGTCACTCGCAGAAGGCATGGAATGAGACCTTTGTAGAACGCCAACCATCCCTCATATCTGAACAGACAGAGAAACCACATGTGCTTTAGTGGCAGTATTCTTTTTATCTATTGGTTTAGTCCAACAACGTAAAAGCCAGGTTGGCAAAGGCTTAAAAGGCACGGCTTAAAGGTTTTTAGCTGTTTTCTTTTGTCATTAAAACTCTGGTTCTGAGATTTCTGCTGATGGATGGCATCTGTATTAGACCAAGACACAATGTACTAGCTACTAGTGAATGTAGAATAGTTATATGATCATTTGACAATTGTCAAATTGAATTTTGTGTGTGTGTGTGTGTGCGTGTGTGTGTGTGTGTGTGTGTGTGTGTGTGTGTGTGTGAGAGCGAGCAAGATTATATCAGGAATTTCAACACCAAACTGCCTGACCAAGTGTGGAAATACCATGCTACAAGGCTCTAATGTTCACAGAAAGAACTTAAACAGAATGAATAAGGTTGAAGGTAATTTATTGGTCACACTTCATCTAACTGCACACAAGAAGTGTGCTCAAGTATGCCAAAACAGTAATCCACAAGGAAACAAGGAAACAAATTTGTCTGCAGGTAGTGTTCATCCAAAACAAACAAACAAACGAACAAAAAAACCTAACCCAGTGCAATGCAGTGTAACATTTAATCAAATTGGGTCACAAGTCTACAAAAAGGAGTAAGGCTTCTCTCTCATACTCAGATTCTGGACACATGCACAAATACATGTACTTCATAAATGCATACAAATAACTGAGATGCGCAACTGTCATTTCAGCAATGGGACTAGTTCGGAATGTTACGATCATACAAATACATGAAAACCACAGAACAAACTGCAACAGCTTTACCCTGCTTTAAAAAAAAAAAAAAAAAAAAAATGAAAAGTATGAGAATTTAAAACCATAAACTGAAAAACAATCATAACTGAAAAATGGATCAAAGACCATACAGAATAAGACGGCCAAACTCTGTACATGTACTTCCGCAAAGTCAGCTGAGAGGGATGTTGGTACGTACATGTACCTATGCTTGAAAGGAAAGCCAAGAATATACCGACAAAAAATTACCTCAGACTGTGTCATCCCCACTACTGTCGTTTACACCAATGTCACCCCAATGCCACAGCCTGTCCTTGCAGATACAACTGTGCCACCAGGACTGACTGAAGCAATTTTGTCCCATTTGGGTCTGTGATATTTTACGGAGTAGACTGTCTTCTTATGTAAGGTCCTTGGACGGACTGTGATCATCATTAATATGAGACATTACAACCATATTTGTTTTGGTGAAAAACATTTTGAAGATTTGCCCGACACTTAGTGTAAGAATTTTTTTCTCCAAGTCAAGACAAATATATCTAGGAGATATAAAGCAGTACATTCAAGTAATATTGCTCCAGTACAGTTCATGTCTAATTGCCCAGTCAGTACAGACCAAAAAAAAAAATCCAAAAAAAAAAATCAGTAAATGCATGCTTTATGTACACTGTAGCACATGCAGACTCAAAAAATGATAAACCCATAGACACGAATTAACATGTACAAACCTACATACAACATTTAAAACCAAAAAAAAATAAATAAAAAAAATCCAGATCGTAATAAAATCAAACCAGAATATGATTAGTCTGCAAATTATCTGTACCTCTCTCCTATATGATCTTTGATTTCTGATGCCGAAACAAGCAGTAACATTCAACAATCTTCATCAAAAGAAACAAATGTGGACTTTTTGGGTTGTGATTTCAACACAGAAAAATAGGTCACTTTCAGTCCAATGGATGTTGAAGGCAATGGACCATCGCTGTTGCACATAAACAAATTTCTTTTGACCTAAACAGCTGCGTAGTGCTACAATACATTAGAATTACAGGTAAGAGAAAATCACAAAATTTGAAGCTACAGGTCTAAATCATTCTGTTCCTTAGTACACTTTTCTAAAATTCTTATTTATCTATTTATTTATTTTCAACAGATTGTGACCTGCATTTCAGTGCCGAAAATGATTTTAAAAAACCAAACAAACGTTCAAGATCAAGATGGCTTCAGTCTGAGGTGAAGTCCTCACAAGAATATGACATATCATCCCAAACACAGTTTGATTTCCTGGGTATCTGGAAACACACAACAATGTCAAAACAAGACAGTAATTACACACTTGTTGGTCCCCCCTATGTACATCACTACATGCAAAAATCACATTATCCTTTAGCAAAATCTGGTTAACAATCTGGTCAACCTACCTGACTTTCTCTTTCAATAAGGAAAACATATTTGATTTAACTTCGCTGTATCATATGATATGATTTAGACTTCACAGTGAAAATGATAAAAATATTTTCAGTGACATTTATCATAATTCCAATTGTTATCAATGCTGTTGACACATACAACTGTGCTGAGTGTGTCCCATGTACACGCTTCTTGTTATTTACATGTTACCTACATTCAACTGTGCATGTACATGTAGCTGTAGGACAGAGCAACAGAAATATCTGGCCATGCGTTTATCACATACATCATACTGGAAGAAATGGGCAATTGTATCACAGAAGTTTACAGATATTGGCAGCTGCTTTCAGTGTGCCAATTCACACACATTATCTACATGTATGAACCTGCTAAAACAACACAACCGACAAAAACTCCTGAAGAAAGACTGGAAAAATACTATTCACTTTAGTGATGTATCGACTATGTGATTATGAGCATGTAACATGTGAATTACATATGAACAAACACTGATGTGTGATCCTAAAATTGTATTGTAATACATGTATTAAAAGAAAGAAGGAAAGAACGCTCCATTTTTACCCCCTTCAAATCACAGAATGAAATTTGACCCACTTGCAAGAGCTTACAATTATAATACTGATCACAGTATTGAAACAAAGCCAACAAATCTATCTCAGCTCTGTTGTAACCATGCCGTGCACCAGAGAGCATGTCATTTTTTAGGCTCCTTTAAGACTGAATCAGATAAAGTCTGGTTCAAATTGATACGTGCATCATGAAGCTCTGTACAGAAATGTGTAACAGTGAAGCAGATTTGTAAAACTGAACACAGTAAACTGAATGTCCGAACAAACAAGAGACCACACTGAAATATGACAGCTAG
Source organism: Batillaria attramentaria (assembly GCA_018292915.2). Lineage (NCBI taxonomy): Eukaryota > Metazoa > Mollusca > Gastropoda > Batillariidae > Batillaria > Batillaria attramentaria. Next base: position 12,466 of record JACVVK020000631.1, read on the forward strand.
GAAAAATATCAGCTAAGGCTTCCACGACAAATAGGACTCCTGCGGGAAAAAAGTAAAATATATATACAGAATATACATAGACTGTCTAAAGAACAGAAAACTTGCAGACACATCTTTTGAGATTCTTGAATTTTAGACAGATTGTCCTGTGCAGCATATTTGCTATCATGGTAGAGAAAAATACACATACATGTACTAGGCACTATATGTACATCCCATCTACAAAATAATACATGTATGTATTAACAATGATCATGATAATATGAATCCATTGGTGCTTCACCAGCTGCTTGGCTCAAAGCACCATGTGCATGTGGGACACTTACATCCATTTTCACATCAGGCAGCAACACATAACAATGAATGGTTCAAAAGCATAGGGGGAGGAAGCCAGAATACATAGAGAGACCCCTCCAAATGAATGGTACCACACACACAATACTAGACATTGGGCAACATGTCACTGATGAACTTTGAAATGTACACTTTATGACAATACCACATAACACTACAGTTTTATGAATAGTGGAAGCAAAGAGTCTGGGCAGTGCATGCTTATGTAAAGCATACAAATTGTAACAATGGTCCAAAGAAAAGGGTGAACTCAAAACAAGTACTGTACATCAACATGGGCAACCTAACCACTCACACAATGAAAAATACCAACAGAACAGTTTAAGACAAATTTTTACTGTGATGTGTAACTGAACTTCACGTAATCTCCACTTCTGAGGAAAAAAGATAAATGGCAGAATTGTAAAGAAGGTACGATATGCTTACTCTTCACGTTTTTTTTTTTTTTTTTGTGGGGGGGGGGGGGGGGGGGGGTTTGGTAGGATCAAAACGAGTGGAAAAATGTTACCATTTTGAAAGCCCACACCTTTTAAAAGCACCATCTCAGAAAAATTGACCTGGGGATTCGCTTGAGGCAAGTCACCCAACATGCCATGGTCCTTCATTCAAATGCAGCTCATACACAGAAATCCGTGAAACATGTACACTTATACAAACTGTAACAGGTTTTTAACTTGTTTCAAACACATATTACCTGCAACAGGACGTTTAAAGAATGTCATATAAAAGTCCAATTACCTCTTCTTTTGCCACCAAGCGTATAATCATCAGTCTTCCCCCTCTTGCAGAAGGCTGGAGTTGAAATTTCCTCTCACTCACCATGTACAAACTTAAATATATGCTTCCTCTTTTGTAATGGTTTGGGCTGGAAAATGCCAAAGGATGCAAACTTCTCACTTCTAAACCCCCCACACAGTGACACAAACTCTCATCGCCCTAGCAGTTCACAGCAACCCATGTCAACTGTACTACCCACATCCTTTTGTCTGATTCAAGTGAATACGCATTGCCTGTACTCCGACAGCCATGTGCTGTGCCCATAAGCACAAGGGAGGCAACAAACGAAGTAAGGATTGGAACAAGAAGGAAAGTGTGCTCCAATGGTCCAATACACTGAATTGCAACGTGATATGAAGTCAGTATCTGGCTAATGTGTTAACTGCCAGGAGGCAAACAGCTGTACTGATAACTGCCACCACGGACCAAAGGTACCAGCAACAGTAAGGGAAGACCTACTTCCCACACCACTGTTGTGGCATGGATGTCAAGCACCAAACAAGAAGGGGACTAGGAAAATGTTGCGTGTACTGTCTCATGCTTCATGTTGGGAAGTACATAATGCCTTCTTTCCACTGAAATTACTTGATACAAGTTGTGGAATGTATCTAGTTCAAAACAGTTCATGACTGCAAACCGCGTAAAAACAGGAGCATATATTCAACGACTTCAAAGGAAGTTAAAATAAAAACTATACATACATTCTTGTGCCAGTGAGTAATGTATGAGATCAGATACCTATGTACCCACAATGAGCAAACATTTGGTATGCACAAAACTTCTAGCAGCTTTACGCTTCAGTGAGCTAGTAAAAATTAGGGGGGAAAATGGTACACATGAATGATAGGCATTAAAAAAAAAAATCACTCTTCAAGAAACAGGAACAGAAACTCAAATGGTCAATACCACACCGGTGACGCGGCTAAGCCGCGAATCGGACCGGCTGTCGATCGCAGTGACTGTTTTAGGCCGGAAAAGCGCGACACGCATGCGGTGATGTGCAAGAATGCTGCCAGGAAAGCTAAGAACTGAAATGAATTTGATCATATTGTTATATGCACATATCAGTAAGACTTCCATCTTCCCACCCAAAGCGATTTTATATCGAAAATTTTATTCATGTAAGGACACGAGTCATATTTGTTCGACTGCAATGAGACTCGGGGGCTATTTTGCAGTTTAACACGAAGCTGACAAAAAATACCACGTTAATTCCAGTAGTTTCAACACAGACACGTATCCGTGATGTCTTTGTGACTTGCATGCCTATTGTTGTGACGTAGGATGCTTTAGTGTTTTCGCAATTTAAAAAAATATCAGAGCAGTGCGAAATCCTCGGCTAAGAACCGGCCAACCGTCTGTTTGATACAGGCTGGTTCTTAGCCGGGGCGAGTGCTGGTTCATAGCCACAAAATATTCACTACCAATTTTCTTTCTCGAACTGCGCGCGATCTAAGCCACAAATTGCACTAATTTTCTAGGTGTGGCCGCAAGACATATTATAAAACTGGGACGTTTTCATAAACGTGACTTTCCTTTCTGTAATTTTATATTATCGCGAATGAAAGTGAATTTTCTACAGAAAACGAGACTAAATTGCTTCCAACATGAGTGTACGCGCAAGTAGCACCACAAAAACCACTTACGAGTTGAACAGAGACCTTCTGCGACAAGACAGGCCAACCTCAGATCGAGACAAGCTTTCACAAGTACAGCGCAGATGATTTTCTGAGAGAAGTCGCGTGCGGCCAAGCAACGCTAGCGCTCAACGCCGCAAGCCGGTCAGAATCGGGATAGCCGCGTCACCGGTGTGAATACACCCACTGCTAAAATGTACAGAACTAAAAAAAAAAATTAAAAAAATTGCACACTGACACGCTGTATGGCACTGGTGTTTAGAAAACACACCCAAGAGTGCCACTAGTTAAAAATACCAAAGACGCTGAGAAACAAACCTGGAGACACAGAAACACAAACTTATTACAAGTACTTTGTATCATACTGTATCTGCAACTTCAGCCACCTCTGTCTTCATGTCATCCGATGGCTCGATGTAGGTGTTAGTCATGTGTTCGTACAGCAGGAAGACGATACAGATGTTGGGTGTGACGTGCAACATGTAGGCGCTCATTCCCTTGTAGAAACCCCTCATGCCCTCCTTCCTGCAGAGACAAGTGCCATGTTGCCGATGGAACATAAGTGCCTCCAGAGTAAGGCAACAGTTCGGGACACATTTCATTTTTTTTGTAACCTTGCGCTGATGCAAGGAACTGCCCAAAAGGCTGTATGGTATCATTTGGGAAAGGGAATGGGAAATGGAGGACAGCTTAGTGAAACAGGCTTACTGGAATACATTCAGGGGTGATGAAATGTTAGAGGAGCCTGCCTGTCAGCGAAGCCAGTTATTAGATGAAGTCCGACAGACACTGAGTACATAAGAGCACAACGGGCATTCTGAATGAAGCTGCCTGTGCAATATGTGGTCTGTGTATCTCTACTGGAGTAAGTTTTGCTCTGACAAATTTTAAACTGGGTTATGCTTCTGAAGCTGTAAAGAACGACACTGGGCGAAACCAAATTGATCCAGTTGATTCACTGAGGTAAGAAAGGGACAAAATTTAAAATGAAAAAAAGAAAGTGCAATCAAGGCACACTTGACAAAAAGTAGAGTGCCTGGACCAAGAGCAGTAAGCTTTTACCCCTAGGATTAGGAACCTAACTACCTAAGTATTTCAAAAGCTGACAGAACAAGTACAATTCATCAGCCCTGATGCAAAGTTAGAAAGGAAGAAGGGAACTAAAAAAATTAAACTCACCGAATAACCTGCCTACAGACGTCTATCACTCCATCATAGTGGCGGTGCTGGTCCTGTAACCTTGACCTTACCACCTGGTATGGGTAGGTCAAGCAAGCAGCAAACATCTTGGAAACTGCGGCAAACGTGATGTACTCAGCGGAGCCCTGCAATGCATACACATCACACACTGACACTGATAGCTAGCACATGATACATCCTTAATTATGGGTAGCCAATACTAAACCAGTGAATGTTAATGCATGATAATCTACGTGTGTCAAGAATGTATCTTTTTACATGTTTCCCTACGTCATGCAATAATGATGAAAGTCTTTATGCAATGTCAAGAACCCACCTTGTTACACAGTTGTGTTTATGTTTCCTTGGGTTAAGGGATAAGGATGCAGGTCTTTACGGAAGGCTCACTCAAGATGATGCAGGATTCATTATCGAGATGAACATCATGACCCAGATAGGAGAGGCTCAGAAGTAGCTATCTCCTTGTCTGGTTTGTAGCTATTGTACAGTGAATTTCTGTATTTCCTCCATGCCTCAGCATTTGAAATTGAATCTGTTTCTGTGTGTGAATTGTATGATGATCATGTGATGGATTTCAATTTTCATAGGAAGAAAGAAGTGTTTGTTAGCAGGTTGTCAGCCTTACCAGCCTGGTATCAAGTGCTTGCTTTCGGTACTGGTTGTACAATGTTTTCAGCTCTTCATATGCCATGAACTGTAAGGCTCCATGTGAGATACCGAGGATCCCCGGCACAAAACCCTGAAAACAGACCAGGACGCACAACTTTAGGTATTTTCTGCTGAAGAAATGGGTAAAGGGGAACAAAAGCCATCTTTAGTTCTAACTGAATCAATGAAGTGCAGCCATCTGTAAGACAAGCATATATATATTCCATTTACTTCACTATTTGTCTGATTCCTTCTTGAGTTTAGCAGAACATAAGACCCCCTTAAAAAACAACACCCCCCTCCAAAAACCAAAACAAAAAACAAACCACCACCACCACCAAAAAACCAACCCCACTAAAAAAAACAAACAAAAAAAACCCCCAAAACAAAACTCACTGAAAGTAGGCCATGGTCAAGGGGCCACAACCAAAATAGGCAACATGGAGGCATACCTGAAGCTAATGGGCTTTCTGCTTTCAAACAGCTTTACCTATTCAAGAATACTGGGCTATAATTTGTAAACAAAATAATCTGATAATTAACGTCATTTTTTTTTTCCTGATGAAAACACCACAATCCCAAGACATTTCATCATTCCCTACAGAAAATCCCGACTTCTATTTACACCTATGATGTCTGATGTATACTATACCTTGTACAGCCCACGAACTCCCTCAGATCTGTAGATTTTGACAAGCGCGTCCCCCATGCCTCTGTAATACTGTCCTGATGCTGCCTTCCCTGCTGTGCCATTGCTAGCTTGCTCATACTGCAAGCACAACCTTGTCTTGGTAACCCAAATGGGGTTCGTAAGTGTCAGAGTTGCAAAACCTGCCCATTACAAATAATTGTTAGACAGCACAGAATCTAAGAGGACTAAGAAAGAAAAAAAAAAAAAAAAAAAAGAAGAAGGAGGAGGAAAAACAGCTTTCTGTTTCAACTCTGTCAGCCACTGCCTTCCACTTTCACCATCTTAGTAAAAATTAGACTGCACCTTTTAAACTGAGACCAACAGATCTCTACCAAAAGTACCATAAATCCATGAAACAGTGAACGTCACAATGACAACACTAGCTAGCACTACGCCATGATTTACTAAACGATAATAATATTACTACAATCTAAATTGCATGCTGCACTTGCAAATCATTTGTACACACACATGTATACAATGTCACATCCTTCGCAGAACGGTAATACTGTGATTGGTGCAGCAAACAGGGGGAAAAAAAATCCCAAAAGTTAAGTCGCAATTCCAGCTCAACACATAGCATTATGTTCAAACTGCAATTTCTTGAACTTTCTTTTTCATTTTAACAATTTCATACCTGCACAACTGGCGATAAACATGTGCCATCCTGCCCCAAGATTTTTCTTTGTGTCTCCATCTTGCATCCATGTTTTCATGGTATTGTAGCTGAAAAATTGAAAGCATAATCTGCTACTTTCAAACAAGTCATAAATTTACATGCATCAATGTTATTCCTTTTCCAGAACTGAAAGTTTGAAGTAAACTGCAAAGCTGAATGAAACAACTGCTTTGAATCACCTGACTTACACGAAGACTGAAAAGATTTATATATGATTCTCTGTAATTCTATTGCAAGAAAGAAAAACACCCCCACCCCCTAAACAACAACCACCACCGCCAAACAAACAAACAACCAAACAAAAACCCTTAAGAAAAAAAACAACAACAAACCAAAAAACACCAACACAACCCCATGACAACTGGACACAAAAATTAGAAAAAAGGAACTTGAAATAGTTGCTGAAATAAAAACTAACTAGAGAGGCAAAAGCCTCCATGGCTCCCTTGTGACATGGGTCAAGGTCATTCAAAAGAGTATGTTTGTAAAAAATCTTACCACTATCTATCATCAAGCCAAGTAAGGTGTCTCTGGTGTTCTTAGTTCCTGGCAATATTACACTTTAATTATTACAATATTAAAACAAAAAACAAATTTGTTCTTAATGGACACAATAAAGTCGTTTGAATTGAATTGAATTGAAATTGAATTGAATTGAATTGAATACACTTTTCCCAAAAACTGACTATATGGCCTTGACCTTGGGCCAAGGTCATTCAAATAAGATGTCTATCATTACACCAAGTTGGATGCCTCTAGTATTTGTAGTTTCTCCAAAGACGGTAATATTGAAATTGACAACAGACAGCTTTATTAATGACCTTGACTCAAAGTCAAGGTCATTTAAAGTGGTATGGGTATATAGTTCTTATCAATGTCTATTAGCATGGCAAGTTTGGCGCCTCTGCTGTTTGTTGTTTCTAGGAAAATGCCAATGTTACGGTTTCACAAAAATAGCTTGTACGGCCTTGACCTTGACACAAGGCTATTGAATACATGTATATCTGTTAAGTTCTTATCAATGTCTATCACCATATAAAGTTTAAAACCTCTGGTTTTTGTAGATTCCAAGAAAATGCCAATGCAAAATTTTAAAACAGACAGCTTTAGTGGCCTTGACCTTGAGTCAAGGTCATTCAACATGATATATTTTGAAAGGTCTTACAGCTGTCTATAGGCATGCCAAGTTTGGTGCCTCTGCTTTTTGTAGATTCTGAGAAAATGCCCATGTTAAGGTTTACTGCGGAAATGCGGAAAATAGCTTGTACAGCCTTGACCTTGACACAAGGCCACTGAATACATGTACCTCTGTAAAGTTCTTATCAATGTCTATCATCATGCAAAGTTTAAAACCTCCGGTTTTTGTAGATTCCAAGAAAATGCCAATGCAAAATTTTCAAACAGACAGCTTTAGTGACCTTGACCTTGAGTCAAGGTCATTCAAAATTATATATTTTGAAAGGTCTTATGGCTGCCTATCGGTATGCCAAGTTTGGTGACTCTGCTCTTTGTAGATTCTGAGAAAATGCCAATGTTAAGGTTTACTGCGGACACACCCACAGACAGACACACACACACACACACACACACACAGACAGACGACGGAGGGTTACAACATAGACTCCCATTGTTACACAAGGGAGCCAATAAACCCAAAGCAACTATTTCCTTCTAATACTACAATTTCTGTACCAACCCTAAACTGTAATGATTTGTGCATCTCTTCTTGAAAGATATGTACTTCGTACACAAGCTTTCTCAGTTTCTGTGCATCTCTTCTTGAAAGATATCATGTACTTCGTACACAAGCTTTCTGAACACTACAGACAGAGATTAAGCCACCCAAGTCTGATAAGGTATCCAGATCAACCTCCCAAAGTCCTTTAGTAAACAGTCAATGAAACAGCAGCAACAGGATACTCACAAGAAGAAATAGAGTCCCCATGACAGTCCTGCTCCCCAGACGTTAGGCGTCACCCCTTGGTACAGTCCCACATACCCACTGTTTCTAACAATAGTCCGCATGGCATCGATGATGCCATTGTACGACGGTCTTGATGCTGATCCTGCTGTAGGCAGGCCTTCATTCACTGTTGAAAGGAAGAACAAATTAAATATAGGTTAAGTTATCTCAAAAAGGACCCCACCACTACCCACATGTGGTGATTGCATCATACGTATGCTTTTGTCACTGGGCCTTCGCGGCCAGTTTGTCACAACTTGTCTTGAACACAAACTAAATAAAGGAAATGAAAATACATGCCTCTAAAAACTAAGACAGGCCAGACGTATATATATATCTGACCGCAAAGGTCCGAACAACAGAAAGATTTTCATACTGCACCACGCTAGCAAAACGCTTGTCATGCCCAAGTGCAACTTGTGCCCAAAAGCAACCGAATTCAGTTGTAATCTTTCGTAGCTGTAAAGTTTAACCAGTTTAGATCACATCCTCACCTTGAAATCTAATCTTGACGAGGTCGAGGGGATGGAGAACAAGTGTAGACACCACTCCCCCGCTCACTCCGGCGTACAGATGCTGAAAACCTAAATGGCGTAACTTCAGCCGGTTGTTTGTACCGTTGTTCTTCGTACTGGATGCATCCATGGTAATGGCGTAACGTTATATTCTGACTAAACTAAACCCTAGGTAACTTGAGAAACCAACAAAAGAAACATGATGTCAACAGAAAAGGCACAGCAGTTGCCTTGTGCTAGCTGCATGCGTCCCTCATGTCCACCATTGTTTCGCCCGGTGATGTAATCAAAGATGGTCTCCGCGAAAAAGGAAAAAAAGTTGAATCAATTCTTCAAAACTTTTAACTGCTGTGTAAAATCACAAGTAAATAAGCAATTTTGAAAATTTATCTTGACATGGACTTCAGCCAAACTATCAGTTTTCGGCTTGTTTTCGTCTTTCAGGTGCGGTCTCAAAGTCACCGGGTAGTTGGCTGCTCATGGGAGGTAACACTCAATGCCTTGAAGTTTATTACTTCCCTTGTAACATCTCACGGTGCTTCCTCAAAACTATCTCCCTCCATGAAAAAAGAAAACCTGTCCGACCTCTGACGATGAAACAGCTTTTGCGTCTTATGAAAGAATTAAAACCAAATAACAATGGATTTCATGCAAATGATAGAGTGTGGTAAACAGTTTTTATTAGTTGTTCTTGTTGTCAAGTTTTGTTTTACTGCCGATCAGAACATTGCTTTCAATCAGTCCGGCATTTGGAGAAATAAACATAATTCTGATTACTGCTGCACTTGCCCGCATGCGTTTGGCAGGCTTTGGGTGAAAGCTGATGGACAGATCAGTCGTTTTGTTGAGATGTTTCAGTTGCATGATTTTCTTCAAAGGCAGCATGCAATGTTTGAAATATCATAAAAACTTATCCATAGTCAGTCTTCATAAATTTTGAACATTTTCTCCACTATTCAACCCAAAGACTGACCATCAGTCATTAGTCAGCAGATTATTGCTCCTCAAAATGGGCCAGCGCCGGCGTTTCAAACAGAAAACAGGTACACGCGCACAGCTGTTGCAGTGATGGATCTGAGTATATCAGTGGGTGGGACTGAATGTGTACAAGATGGCCAGGTACAGATTTCTGAGACCACTTCCTTTCCGGCTCATTCTTCAGCTTGCATATCATGTGTCACTTACTGTACCTGCCGAGACTGAGTAATCATTCGACCGAGCCTTAGAAGAATGGAGTACACATCTGTGTGCCTCAGTGATAACAGGTCACTGCACATGCCAGTTCAGCAGCCGCCATGCAAAACCTGATCAGTGGCCATCAAAAGGGCTTGTTGAAATCAAGGTCAGTCTCATCAGTATTTATTGGAAAGTTTTTTTTAAATATTTTTATAGGATGACTCAAGTACACTGCTGAGCTAAGTTGACTGATTTCAACAAGTGTCACCGTGCTGTGCTATTTTCTCTGTGCTGTTCGTTTTCTCTCAGTATGACTTTCCAAGTATTTGCAAGAACTCAACAAGTATGATTATCATATGTGACCATTCATCTCTTGTGCCCCACCGCACAAAGCTAGGTAGGCCTATTTCTTTCGAGGGGTGTAAATAAACTTCTACACCGGTCTCACCTGCAATCGCACCCCCCGATCTCCTTCTCCATCGTGTGTACCCCTGAGTTTTCCAAACAATGCAAAGTTCTGGGAGATTACCTGTGTGCCTAATATGAGGGACTGCTTTGTTCGGCATCTGGTTTTGTAAAGTGAGAGACTTTTTTTCAACGGACACAACAGGATTTTTGGTCCAGCGTTGGATTTAGACCAAGTTTGCCAACACTCCGAACAGGGTGACGGAGGAGGTGGTTGTGTACACATTGTCTGGAGCTGAATCCAGTGGATTTTGCAAACCGCTGTTGTGTGTGAGGACGGGAGTGGACCTGTGGGGGGACCGATTTCAGAGTTCAGGTATTTTGCGTCGATAGTTCGAAAGTGATTTTCACAATACCGGCTTCCAAAGGCAAGTGTTCAAGCGTGGTTGCTTCTCTGACTAGGAGTTAGACTACATTTAGGTGATCGTCTGCTGGCATTCTCCCCCACGGCTGTGTTCATTGCCAAAATGGCTGGCGCGGAATGTGGATGCAGGGCACAGTCTCCCAAAACGAGGAATGGAGTCCCTGGCGGGCTTTCACTAAGGAAAACCGTCTCCAGTGTTGTTCTTCTTTTGATCTTTCTCACAGACTTGACAATGTCCACAACGCCTTTCTATGTGGACAATGGCCTTCAGCAGACAGTGATACTAGACACAGTGCCCCGCAGAGAAAAACGTGAAATGCAGCAGGAGATTTTGACTCTGCTAGGGCTGCACCATAGACCCAAGCCAGCATCCCACACCACTGTGGAATCTGCTCCCAAATTTATGATGGACCTTTATGAGAGTCTAAAAGACAGCGAAGATGATGCGATTTTGGGAGAAGATGGGGTCGTGTTTCATCCCAAGTCGAACACCTCCCGTCTCAATGTTGACTCGGAGAAGGTTGAGGGATCAGATGTCATCATGAGTTTTGTGAACCATGGTAAGTAAAGTATGCACGGGTATCGGCTATAATCAGTTTGCGTAAGTTTATAAGGTTTATGTGCGTCTGGTTGCATGCTGTGCACATACTAGCTAGTTGAAAGATGTCTGGGTTCAGGGTGGTGGACAGGTGGGTGTTTACTGTTGCAGCCATTGACAGTTAAAAGCTTCATGATTACACAGATACAGCAGACAGCTCTGCTTAAAAACAGGATTTTTCGTTTGTTTGTTTGTTATTACGTGTACATTTTTGTGCTTCAGTTTGTCTGATGTGTAAACTAAATTTTTTTTTAATTCCATTTTTAAAAAAAATATTTGCGCATGTTGGTGGCTTTATTAATCATGGTTCTTAGTGTATCTTTTACAGCATATATTAGACTAATTAATATATTTTAAGTAGGAGACACTGTGACACTAAAACACACACACACAAACACACACACACACGCACACACACAAAGAGAGTTCAGCTAGTTTAAACTGTATCCCACTATTGGAGTCACTTAGTCAAACATTCTAGGTCTTTCTCTATGTAAGTGTGAAGAAGTGTGCTCTCATACTGGGCTAATAGAGCATACAGTTGTAATCTTACCTGTGTAATCAGCACCACTATAAATACCTGCGGAAAGAGGGAAGGATTTTCTCTGTGTTCTCGCCCGCCTTGGTTAGAGATGGAAGCAAGGGATAAAACTGCGCCCCTTCCCAGACCTCAAGGGGAGATGGTTATCAGCAAGCCTCCAGCCAAAAGTAATTGACAGGGGGGAGTGGAGAGGTACCCCACTCATAGTCATACTTGAGCCGTGCAAAGTAACAGGTGAATGAACAGGCGCCTGTTGTACAGGTTCAAGTGTAAGGGTAGTTTATTTCTATACATGTATACATGTACCCTGCTAGTGCTAAGTCTTGAAAACAGTGCATGGTTAGTAATCTTGACCATAGAAGCAAGTGGTGACCAGAATTAGGGGTGGTAGCCAATGTTGTGTACATTAAGTAAGTAGGAAATCAGGCTAGGTGATTTAAAATAAAAAAAGTGTGCCCCTTCTTTAACACCTTCCCCCTCCCCTACAAGATACCCCACCTCAGAACCCCAGATTAAAACAGGCAGCATGTACACTGTACACCCAAAACAAACAACAAGAAACAAGCAACTATACAGCAACAATAAACTAAACCTCTCCCTGCCATGGATACACACACACATTAAACCAACTTATTTAATGAATGTCCTTTGGAGTTTGCACAAGTGGAAGAATTGATTCACTCTTGATTAACAAGAACACCTCATTCAGTTACAATCCGTTTTGCTCTGGACAGGATAATGTACAAATTATACAAGTATTAAAGAGGCTGATACTACCATTTTTAAGCATACAGATCATCATGAGCTGTTTTCGTGGTATCTATCATCACACCACTTAGACACCAGGACAGTGACAGCGTCCGTGATGCCAGCACTAAGCCAACAGAAGCGTACCCAATGATGTTGTGACCACAGTGAGCGCTCCAGTAATAATGTAACAACAGTTGCAAAATTTGAATGTTCGACTGCTCATACAAAGCGTTAACGGCATTGTCTCACATTAAGAGCTGTGTATACTGCTCATCAAGATGGAGTATTTCAAGCGTATAACTACTATAAGGCGCACTCACGAGCGAAACTATTCCAAAATATATTAATATAAGCTGCCTAGCAAAGATGGAATTAGCCCGTTTAATGCAGGCCCTGGTGGAGGGATTTTTGTTAACTGTCACTTTACATGGCCTCTGCTTGTAGTGGACATGTTGTGTGGGATTACTGTAGGTGTAACCGGTGCTTCAGTGTCAGGGTGTTCGTGTTGGGTAACTGTTACAACACCACACCCTTACACTGTTTGTGACAAGTATGAAACACTGTACTGCACCACACTGGCCTGCAGGATTCCCATCGTGCCTCCATGTGTAACTCATGCTTAGGAAAAAAAACAACAACCCCAAAGGCTTCAGGTTTTGTGGCCACGTTTTGGTTGGTGGGATTGCATCATTGCCCACGTTTTCATAATTCATAATTTCATAATAAAAGTAATAGTATTATTAAATATTATTATCAGCATCATTATTTTATAAATAATGTAAGGTGTGGTTTTGCAGAGAACAAGACAAGCAGCAGTCACAGTTCACAACAGTGTCAAAACACAAAGGACAAACCATTGATAATCATAATAGTGTGTATGCGTGCAAACTACATCAATAGTCCCCCCCCCCCCCCCCACACCGCCGCCAAAATGAGACAGAGATCACTTTGCTTGGTGTCTTTCAGACTGTTTTGAAACAGTTTCTGTTGGCAGGGAAATTTATGCCTGTCTGGTTCATGTGCCAGCTGATTTTATCACTTTTATTAGTTACACAGCTATTTTTGAATCACAGAGTCAGAGCAAAAGTTTCAGCTGGAAATAGTTTTTGGTGGGTGTACCTATTGTAGAGTATGTGTACACGTACATCAGCACAGGTATGCATACATGCATTTAGTTTTGTCATTATTGTGAGTAAAACTGTGGTGATAACATGGGTCTGGTTTAAAGTGTGAGCAAGATTTAAAATATTTCCTCCGGGTTGGGTTAGTGTTTTGTGGCTTTAGTTGCATCAAAGGTGATTTCATTCAGGGACGAGCTTCAGTGGCAGTGAAGTAAAAAGAAAAGGGTCAAACTTGTTATGACTCTGGCTTTTTGTGTTAACCCTATTGTGTATTATATAAATGTATACATACATGTATATATGCTGACCTACCAGTATGTGGCTTAGTGTGCCATTTTAGATGCGTGTTGTGTACATTTGGAGTTCATTGTGTATCATTTCTGCTTTTGTTCATTGTTGTCATTAATGGCATTATGTATAAGTAGCGTATTCGTGTGTACATTTGTATACTGAACTGCTGCATAATGCTGTGTGTGCACACATATGACAATGTCATAAACATGAGAACACTGACCTGTCAATTCATTTGCTTGTTCTGTGCTGTGGTCAGTTCATGCACACAAACAGGCACGCACGCACACACACACACACTGAATACCCATACACTCTCTCACTGTGTAGTCTTGTTCGGCTGCTAAAGTTGTGTGCTTGTGCTGTTTAAAATCATGCAAGCTTTTAGTGTTGTGTATCCGTGCGGTGAACAGTCGTTCGGTGTCTTCGGGAATTTGTAGTCAAGTTACTATGTGTTCATGAACCATGCAAATCACTGGTCGTTCACCACCCCCAAATATGCTTTTATTGTAACGTTAACTGCGCTTCCCAAAGGTGTGTAATTTTTAAGTTTTACACTTTTGATTGAAATTGTTTTATTTATACGCAATGAGTCTGATATCATGTAGTTGAAACAGCCCCTTCCCAAAATACCAGGCCAACAAACACACAGAAAAACACATAAAAAAGCAAAACAGCCTCCCAGCCACCCTCCACCCAAATTAAAAAAAGGATAAAAACCTATCACCACCACTAAGTGAACAACAAAATCTTCTCCCCCCCCCCCCAAAAAAAAAAAAAAAAGAAAAAAAAAGGAAGAAGAGAAGAAAAAAACCCCCACCAAAAACCTCCAATATCTGAATAAACCAAAAGAACAACCACCAAAATGCCTCAAACAACTACAGCAACAAACCAGTGACGAAGAACAGGTCTGTTTTAACTGTCAATTCAGCATTGTAAGATGTCAAATCATATCTTAACATAGTTCTATTTGATTCATGTACAGGGTTGCACATTTTCCACAGCTTCTATAGGACAAAGTGTCCTGGAAACAGCAAAGTGATAGGACACAGTGTCCTGGCCACTTAGTGGCAATAAAAATTTGAATAGGACAAATGTCCGCTTGAGGTGGGAAAAATAGGACATTTGAAATTTTTATAGGTCAATGTCCTGGGACCGACTTAAATGTGCAACCCTGCATGTATACACATGTATACATGATAGATGGTAAATCATGGCTTTGCATTGAAGCCATGACATACACAGATCATCAATACACATTTGCTTGTATACATCTGCAGAGTTCAGGCACCTTAGTGTAGTGTTACTTTTTTGTGGACTATGTGTCAGTAGAGATTTAGTTTTGACCGTGATTTTTTTTTAGTTGAGTGGTTCCCAAATTGAGTTGTTTCTTGTTCGCTCATGCAGACAAAAGTATGGACTTTATCAGCAAATTATATATAGATAGATCTATATACATCTATGTCTCTAGTATACAGACCATGTTGGAAGCCAAAAGCTTACCCTTGGATGGTTGGCAAGGGTAAACGTCGTCGAGTTTTTGAAGATCATCTAAAATAAATTGACTTTTATTGATATTGATATTTTGGCGGGTGGTCTTATGTCATCAGAGCAACAGTTACGTGGTTGCCAAGGTCGAGGAAAACGTGGAAAGCACGGATACGCAGCGCTTTGCCGTCGATCAGGTAGTTTGTGTTGCTTTAAGTTGGACAGCGTTCTGCATGTAGATGTTCCTTAATAACGTGGAATGGCGCAGGCAAAACAAATGTGCAGGCAGCAAAGAAACAGAGAGAATCTGAAGGCATGGTAACAACAGCGAATAAAATTTTTGTGTCGCCGTGAAAAAGCAGAAAATCATGCAGTGGCATCACAACTTGCCTTTAAATCATTGTTTTCTTTGCTGCCTTTGTTTTTTTCGGTAACTGCTGCACATTTTTTGTGTGGTTATTGTCAGCTAGACACATCCCGGTTTTAAGTATCTGAGCTAGACGCATCCCAGTTAAATGCATCCCCCCCCCCCCCCCCCAGACGCAAACATGCACCACAGACACACACACAGACTCTCTCTCTCTCTCTCTTACGCCATGAGGATGCGTCTAAGCGGCATCTGGCATGTGTCCATCTGGGAGCGTCAAGGATGGGACGTCAGCAAGTCTGTGATGCGATTAGCCTGGATGACACATGGTTCACTGTAGAGACAGCCACCTTTTGCTTTTAGTGCTTTTTATTTTTTTTTTGTCCAACAGGTGATGAGGGTGGTTGCTGTAAAGATTCATTTGCATGTTGGCGGTGCTTTGGTAGTGCTTTGCCCTTGTAGATATACTGGTAGTGGTACAGTGGTAGTGGTAGTGGTAGTGGCAGTGGTAGTGGTAGTGGTAGTGGTAGTGGTAGTGGTACAGTGGTAGTTCTTGCTGGAAGTTTGTTTTATAGTTTCATTGGCACAGAGAGGCTGTTTTGTGCTGCGTTTGTGGTTCTGTGCACTTTGTTGCTTGTGTAGAATGCTGTAGTTTGCTTATATTTGTACTCATGGATTGCGGAACCCATTAAAAACTCTGTTTTTAATGTTATTTTTGTGTGTTACTTTGTGGAGGACCATATCTACTGAAATCTCTTATTTAATTTTTTTACTCATTCTTGAGCAGAACGCTGTCACTGTGTATTGGGGGTAAAGTTCTTCAGCATTTGCAGATGACCTGGAAGAAACATCTGTACACCAGGATGCAAATTGTTGTCCTGTTTTACAGTAACTGATGTATTTGTAGCTTTCCCAACGGCTCATTTGCTTTCTCTTTCTGTCATTTGTGATTGCCTGGAGTGGTACACTCCGTAGGAAATTTGTATGTGCGGTCATATTTTACAGTTAGAAACTTGGAAAAGTAGAAACTGCTGTGCAAAATAATTTGAAGAAGCAAAATCAAGACTTCATGAGAGTTTTGATACAAGCAGTGTTCTCCCTGCTACGCCCGAAGTCTCAGTTTTGGTTCTTTGTTTCTTAATGTTTGTTAGGTTTATTTGCTGTTGGTATTGTGTTGCTTTTTAAACCCCAAATACCTAATAGCCTCTTCTTTGTATTATATATATCTTCCAGATAATTACATGATCATTTCACTTGAATTTGCTGCCTTTATTCAGATATAGGTGCCATTTTAATTAAAAAATAAATAAATTAGGATTCTGTAATGAGAGAGAATTGTGATTCCGAGGTTTGTTTTAATTTTTCTCACTGCCGTTGGCTGTCTGAGGTTCTGCTAGGTGTGCAGAAGTACTATCTGATGAGTGTGCAATAAAAGCAGTCTTGAAGATGTACCTGTACATGTATGTCTGCCCGTATGTTTTTCTCAAAAGCTTTGCATGCATTTTCAGACAAATCTGATACCTGTCTCTTGAAGTTTTGTTGCTTTGAGTATTCATGTGCTTGAGTCCTACCTCGTTCTCCCCATGTAATAAGTGTCTTCTGTCCTCACAGTGACACGTCACTGCGTCACAACATGGTGGACTGAGTTGCGAGCAGAAATACCGTTGGTTGGCCCCAAAATGGACAGATTACTCAACAAAAGTAACAGCATTGTGACTTTGAATGAATGAGCGTTCCTTGTGATGAAACTCACAAGTGTTTTGAACCAAACGGCGTGTGCGTATCGCCTCCAGTCGTCACAAAATGGACCCGAAGAGGCCGTTGCTCAGTACAGAATTGGGGCCAACTATCGGTATTTTGGCTCGCATATCGGTCCCTAAATGCTGCCATGTTGTGACGCAGTATGGCCATTGTGATCCTCTCTGTCAGAGATACTTTGATCATCTCTTGGGTTTATTGAATAAAGTAAAATGTCAAAGATTTCATAATTTTGATTTTAAAAAACAAGAAGAAGAAACAGTCACCAATAACTTTTTTTTTATATTATATATATATATTTTAAACATCATTAGTATTATTTATTGGTTAATTTATAATATATATTTTTTTGGTTGTTTTTTTTTGAGGGGCAGGGGAGTGGGGGTTGAGGGTGGGGGGGGGGGGTGAGTACTTGATGGTTTGCATAAATGTGGGTGCTAGTAAATTGGAGGCTAGGGTGTTAACTGTTTACAAACCACTAATAACTGACAATAAATATTCTTCTCATTGTAACACACATAGTTGGATCAGTAGATCAGTACTCATAAGGAGTGGCTGCTGTACTGGTATAGGTGTGTATTTTGCATTGATAGTATTGCTACTGATTAAGTGTGTGGGCAGTGTATCAAAACGTTCCCAAGTGTTCTGATTTTACTTTTAGAGTCCAGGATGCTAAAACATGTAGACGATTATGTTCAGGTGCACACTTGAGGAATGGGTACTGGTACATGTAGTTAGGTTTGATATGTGCTGGCAACCAAAGAAACCTTTGAAGCTGGCGCATGTCCTGGTGTGTGTGTAATAGCGGCCCATTACCTTGGCACCTGATTGTCTGGATGCAGGTTTCAGCCTGTTCCAAGTGGCAGGCAGCCTTAATGGTTTGTGGAAAACGCTATCAATAGGGCTGCTCAGGTTCACCCTATTTAAACGATTTTACATTTTCTCTTACCGGTATATATATATTTTGTAAATAACAGAATTGAACTTAGTGGTGCCTGCTCATGTCACTAGAAAGGCACTAAGTGATACATTCGTGTGTCCTGACCTGCTTAAAACAGATGTACAAACCGTAATACTATGTGCACTGAGACATTTGCTGAACAAGAGGTAAGAAGTTTGTGCACGAAGATTTCCAGGTTGAATCCTGTTTGAGCTGCATTATATGTTATCTCTTGTTGGTGGGTACATTCACAATGAATACAAAAAAAAGTGGAAACAACAAACCAGAAGTAAAACCCATGAAAGTACAGATCAAACTTGACATGGAAAGGAGAAGGGCACAACAGTGTAACACAGTCAGTCTGCCTTCTAAAGTTGTGCTAGTAACTCTGCTGAGAAAATCCCAGAGACAGAATGAGGTGTCATACTGTACATTTCTTTCACGCTGTTTATGGTCTTCCTCTATTTGACTACAAGTCACATGATTCTGACCAATGTTGCACAGGCTTTCTGTCTAATTTCACAGCATCCCGCGTTTCCTTCCTTCGTCACGAGAGAGATCAGACCTTCTTCTTTGAGTTTGGGGAGGTGTCGCCGGGGGAGCTGGTCACGGGGGCGGAGCTTCGATTGTACAAGGAGAAATCACGCAAGTGGACCCATGCACGCTTCACAGTGGAAGTCTTCTGTATCCGCCAGGGACAGGATGCAGAGTGAGCTCCCTGTTTAGGTTCAAATTCCCTCTAGGAATTATAAAGCAAAATATCTGTGGGAGTTCACAGGCAAAATATATCACTGATTTAGTGATTAAGAAACTGATGCCCCTAAAATGTTCTCATATTTGTACAGTTTTAGCATGTGTATAGGCCAGCGCATGATTGCAAGATGTTCATTATGGTGATTGGTTGGTACCTGAATTATCAGCTCTTTCAGTGTGTTTTATCAGTACAAGGAGCTACGGCCCAAATGACTGCTTTATCAAGGACAAGTGAAGAGTGTTTCCTTAACAACAATAGCATATTTAGGCTTTTTTTTCAGGTGCATTTTTGATTATGAATGCCATATTATATGCCTCACCCCAAACCTGCCTCCAGCTTTCTCTGACCGGTTATCCTGAATTGTTTCAAGTAAATGTTTGTATTTCCAGAGACAAGTTCCTGGAGCTGGAATCAAGCATGACGGTTTCTGGCGATCAAGTGGGATGGCTCAAACTGAATGTGACGCGAGCTGCCGACTCCTGGACCTTGTTTCCCACCTCTAACCTCGGCCTCTACATGCGCGTCAAAAACAGTAAAGGTGAGTGTTAGGACTTGGCTCCAGCAAATGTTAAACTGGAATACTTTGTCCAAGAAATTGTTGAAAAGTTAAAACTGACTGACTGAGTCAGTCTTGGAAGAGCAAAAAATATGTTAACTTTCAATGTAGAGATCAACTGCAGTGTACTTTCTTTTGACCATCTAAGTAAAACATGGTCATGGAACGTGGTTTTGTGTTGTGAAGGATCAGCTTGATTTGACTCTTGCTTTCTTTATTGCGCCTTTTTGAGGGCAGAAGAGTTCCAGACAAGTTTGATGCTTGCTATTTGGTCTTTGAGATGGAAACATTCAACATATGACATGATCGGCAGGTCGTGAAGTAAAACCTGGCAAAGTAGGCATTGTGGGAAGCCGGGGGCCGGCTGACAGGCAAGCCTTCATGGTCGGTTTCTTTAAGATGTCCAATGAACTCCATGTGCGGCGGACACGCTCTACTCGACAGCGACAGGCGGCAGACGATGTGACATACAACGATGACCCATACACCGGATATGGCAGAAATGGTGACGTTCTTTTGCTATCTTCCTGTTTTTGGTGCTGTGGTCTGTCAGTTGCAGCACTTTTAAGAGAAAATCCAGAATATTTTGGATTTAGATTAGTTCAGTGATTAAACTTTTTCGCAAAGAGTGATCGCTAATGGCAGTTTGTCCCACAAATTTATTTACGAAAGGATGGATAATATCGAGCATAAATGTTAAATTGTGGGGATGTCTCTTTGTTTCTGTTACAGCATACCCACCCTTCCGCAGACAGTCCTGTCAGAGACGCACTCTGTACGTCAGCTTCCGTGACCTGGGATGGCAGGTGAGAGTTTTTTTTTTTGTTTTTTTCTCATCTTGTACTGTTTCTTTCGGAACTGGAGCTGAACTGACTCTTCATTGCAATGTTATATTGTTTAGTGTGTGAGTGGATTGTTTGTGATATATATATACACGCATACATCATTACGTGTCAAATACTTCAAACAAAGTGACTGGGGAATATTCATGTACACACACATCAAAATCAAAACAATTTTCTGGTAACTAGACAATAATTATGTTTGTATTGTATTGTAATGTGTGTAGGTAGAATATTAGTATTATTTGTTATGGCTGTCTTTTTTTCTTGAGTGCTTGTAACATTTGTGTTTTTACCCCCTAATAAACCAGCATCCTGTCAACTTGTGTGGTCATATTTTGCAGGACTGGATCATAGCACCTGATGGCTACTCAGCGTTCTACTGCAACGGTGAATGTGCCTTCCCGCTAGGTGCTCACATGAATGCCACCAATCACGCCATCGTTCAGACTCTGGTACATTTGCTGGACCCCTACCTTGTGCCCAAACCGTGCTGCGCCCCGACAAAACTCTCTGCCATCTCGGTGCTGTACTTTGATCACAACTCTAATGTGGTGCTCAAGCGTTACCGAGACATGATTGTGAAGGCGTGTGGGTGCCATTAGTGGCAAAATTTGCCCTAGGACAGGACATGACATGGTACCTGTGAAAGAATTTACCTGCAGAAGAAACAGGCTGTGAACACAGAAGTGCCTGAACGTATGAATGTACAAGAGAAGGTTGTGATTTGTGGATTACTGGCTACACCCAGGCAAACTTACAAAGGTGTCTTATTAACACTTTGATCGCCATTGGATTTATTAAAAAAATAAAAATAAAAAAATCATGGCACTGTCGGTTATTTGTTGAACAGTTTCAGAATCAAAAGGGAGTGGTGACGGACTGTAAGAATCTCTCAGAATGCGAGAAAACGTGCTTAGTTTCTGTGCTGGGTTTGAATGGATTCTGCCAAGGTGTCACAGAGATAGTGTCAATGAAAGAGTTGATTGTGGATTCTCACGGACCAGGATTTGTTAGCTTACTTATGTGTGAAGATGGTGCCCAAGAGACTGAGGAACATATTGGTGAAGTTGTGAAGCCACTTTCATAAATATCAAATCAAATGAGAGTTAAGTCATTAAATCTGTGTTCAGCGCTGACATGACATAGGTGGTGATTGGATGTGACAAAGTTCAACTTACTGTTTGTGTTGATCAGTTAAAAATGGAGCTGAAATTACATGAACAGAGCACAAATGAAATTGTGTCTTGTGAAAGGGATTCTTTAGGCATGCAGTGCTTCAGCAAGTAAGATGTTTTCATATACAAGAGATGCTTTGAAATTCTACCATTTTACAAGCCATATATATGTATGAAGCAGAGGACCAGGGTTGACAATTTCTGTGTGTTTAGGATTATTCTTCATTCATTTTTTTTTTTTAAACTGAAAGATAATTGAATATTTTGCCCATACATGAAGAAAGGTGTAAAAGTGAAAGTAGGATGCTGCCACTACTGTTGAAAGGGGATTTTTTTTTTTCTTTTTTTTTAAATAATGGTCTTCCTGAAAATTTTTTTGTGTGTGTTCAGTGAACAAGCATATAAACATGGATTCTTTATTGTACATGTATATCTATCTTTAACAGCTGCGGTTGGTTTATTTATTGGTTTGAGCTGTATTGTATTACATACTTGAAGTTTTTACAAATGATGGGAGTGATCAGACTGAGGAGAAAAAATCACTGGTTCAACAGAGAATGTTAAAAAAACAATTACTGAAATCTGGTGAAATGAATATATATACATGAGATTGTGAGGGAACAGTCTTGAATGCGTTCACTTCTCTCAGCTGAGCGATGTTCAGCTGAAATTATTGTCGTGCCCGTAATGTATAGATTAGCTGCTGGAACTGTGCTCAACTAATTGATCTGAATACATGTATAGTTGGAATCATTATACTTTTCTGACATGGTATGCTAATTATCTGTAAAAGCATCATGGTGGTGTACTGTACAGTGTTTTTCTAAACGTTTTCATTGCCTCTAAAAGCGCAGTAAACCCCTAATTTGTTGCCGTTTTGTCCTATGAAAAGTCGGGTCATTTAGCACCATAAACGTGTTTGAGCATGCTTCAGGGTACAGCTAGAGCAACAAAGAGAATTTATTTTGTACGTTTTTTACCTTTCTTCCAGTGGAAATCTCATGGGTGCTAAGATCAGGATTGACTGACAAGGTTTTGTGTATATCTGAAAGATAATTTGCAGCAGTAATGACTCTTTCTATTAAAATCTTATTTTACACAATTATTATCAGAAAAATTCACTTCTGAAATAAAGTTTCTGCACACAAAAATGGTTTGCGTGCTGCTCCTACATTTGCTGACGGCAGTGATGACATTTTTATTGTTTGGTTTACAATATTATGATTGTTACGATTGGCTTCAGGAATTGTGTGTTGCTGGACAGAAAGTCACAGGCTGCTCCCACCAAACTTGCTGACAATTTGTGCCTCTGTGTTTTCATATTTACAAGAATGTACAAAATGTGGGTTGTGTCTGTTTAAAACACTGTGTTGTGTTGTTGGATAGGGAACTGTATTGGTGTATGCATTTTTTTTAAAGACTGTTTATTGTGTAGGCTTGTAATTTACTTTGTGTGTGTGGTGCAGGCAGCTTGGACTTCAAATACTGAAGACAGTTTATCACATTGATGAAAGGCCAGTTACTTTAAACGGATTTGTGCAGTTTTTGTTTTCTGCTTGAGTAAATTGTACCACATGTTGCATGATGATATCCCAGTACTTACAATTCAACTCCTCTTTGGGGTTAAGGGCAAAGTCCAAGTGTCAGTGAGCAGGAGCTTTTTTAAAAATATATATATATGACGTCATTATTGATACTTATTAATTTAGATTAATGCCTTGTCAAGGGACTATTAATGGGTTCTTGGCGCTGTATGTGTACTGCATTCATCACAAAAAGTCAAGGACCTGGTCATGGTCTGTGAACTTGTTACAATAAGGTAAAATAATTACCGGAACTCCACAGTTGTGTTGACAAGGAATTGCTCTTAAACTTAAAGCAGAACTCTCACTCATGCACAGCCTGAATGCGTCAGCAAATATACATGTACCCAAAATTGTATTAGAATTAACACCAGAGAACAGACACTACAGCGAGTTGGAACTTTGGTTTTGGATTCTGATCGCTTGTTTGTCTTTGAGACATTGTGTCTCCACGGAATGCAGCTAGACAGATGGCTGTGTTGAATTATAGTAGTATGCTTGTTGGAGTTGTCTTTGACTTCTTCAGATGACAACACATCCAGCCAGATTAATTGCAGCTTCAAACGTGCGCTGCCTGTATTTTGTATGCTGTGCACCACGGTAAACTTTGATGTAAGACACCTTGGAACACATGAGGTTTTGGCCAGATGCGACTCAAATAATTTTATGCTATAAGTCACTTTGGCGCATTTTATTTTTGCATTTTTTGTTTTGTATTAGTTTACATAAGTATGTTGTATACTGCCATTTGTGTTTTACATTGGGAATTGTTTGATTGTGAAGAAATAAATATGTATACTGTCAGTGTTGAATTGGCTTTCATACGAGCGGGAAGAGCCGAGGGTAAGCTCGTGTGTTTCCGTTTCCGGGCACTTACGGAAACAACCGAGGGACTCCGATCTTTGAGTTCGTCAGTTTTCGCCAACTGTCGGTATGTTCCGGAACCATTGTCTCTCCGCCGCAAAGGTGCTTCATCTAACTTGAAATGGGGGACAATTCCTGAGGCCTTCTTGTCAAGGCACCTTTCGTACTTGTTTCCCTTAGCGGTCTTGGCGGGTGGAGATTACTCCAGCGAGAAAAAAATCGTAGTCACAGAGTGACCTCCCAGTTGACCGTATAGAAACTTTTCCAGCGGGAGATTCCGTCTGCAGGCGTTACGTGAGGAAGCAGAAAAACGACTGAAGTTTTGACTGAATGGAGAAATACTTGCCGAATAACGCCGTCTCATCAAAAACACTTTCTTTGAAACTATTATAGTCGTCGATACGAAAACACAGTTGAGGAAAGATCTGGACGACATGTTTCTCCACAAAAGATCCGCGTTGCTGTTTACCTAGGACAGTGGTGAGACCCGAACTAGCACAACTGTGTGAATATTGTATTGTTGTTGCAGACACACTGAAAGCCGAACTGAACTTTGAAGTGGAGATTACAATCGGAGTGCATGGCAAAATGGATTCACAGGTTAGACTTGACCCATTTAATTAATTTATTTTTTTAAATCGAGGCCAACAACAATATTTCGTAGAACAGATGACTCGTTTCGTAGGCCTATTTTCCTTGACAAAAATAAGTGATCCATTGCCGTGTGTGTGACGGTGTGTGTGTGTGTGTGTGTGTGTGTGTGTGTGTGTGTGTGTGTGTGTGTGTTCCGATTCCGAAGAAAAAGTCACAATTTCCAAATTACTACAGATGTTTCACTGATAATATCATAGTTCGAGACTCACTTTGTGTCATTCTCGGTTTGACGTTTGCTGTTTATATGCATGAAAATATCATGAAAAGAAAAGCAATCATTTTTATTCTCAGGTGCAGCAACTGAAATTTAAATGTTTTCTCTTGTCCACGATAATAAAAAAATATCACACAACTGTCCCATATCAAAATGACTAAAATTTCGCATCTACGGACGTTTGCGTGCCGTCTACCAAAGAGGGTGACATAATTAAGGTAATGAACTGAGTGTGTGTTTTGAGGTTGTTGGACCTGGGTGAGCCACCAAGTTTGTCACAGGTGATTGGCAAAACCTGGCAGGGTGCCAGCAGACAGACCTGAAATGGTTACAGTCACAGTCACACACACACACACACACACAGTGACACACACACACACACACACACACACACACACACACACACACACAGACACAGACAGACACACAGACACACAGACACACACACACACACACACACACACACACACACCCTGCTTGATCTTACACGTGTGCGCCTATGACTATTTTTCATGCAGTATAATAAGATCATTCCCAGTATAAAAAAAAAACAAGTGTGAACTTATACATATTATCTGTTTTTTTTTTTTAAATGTAAAAACTTAGAGTATGAACATACAAGAAGAACCACCTCACAACAGAAAATCACCTGAACAAAGTCCAGTGAAATGTACACTGTATAAAAGGAATTCAAGAAATACAAACGGTGGTTATTGAAAAACGAAAATGTATTTTTGATCGGTTGATTGATCGTTTGTCTGCAGGGCACGAGCCGCGAAACGTTACCTTCTGGCAGTGTTCACTACTAAAAATAAGCTGAGACATTTACCTGGCCGGGTACACACCAGCGTACCTGTAATTCAGGGCCGTGACGTCACGCTAGAGCAGGCAAGACCTCTGGCGCTATAGCACGGGATCGCTCAGTAAACAATAGAGGTAAGTCAGTCTCGGTGGGACTTCTTACCTGCCAGGCCAACGCGGCGGGTGGAGAATTGGACTCACGAACACAAGATGGCTTAAGGAGTTAGTGTGCCGAAAATCCACCTTCGAAACAAGGTAGGCACGGATCCACTACACTTTCTTGTTCACGTATATATATTGTATTCAAATACCGTGTGTTTATTTGTAAAGACTGTTAACATCAATGCCTCGTTTAGCGAGTAGCCTGTGGTTTACGTAAGTGTGTTTGACATCATCGTGGGTAAGTCATGACTAAAGCACAACCGTTTGTGCTTTCTCCTACAACTTTCTGGATACTGTTGGGAAAAGAGAGAAAAAAAAAAATACTGAACCAGTGTCTAAACGCCAGCGCTATATGAAACGCACGTTCTTGAGAGAGAGAAAAAAAAAAGCCTTAGGGTTAACTCGAGTCCTTGGTGAGTATTTATCAATACAGGCTGTCGTCTTCAGTGTGAAATTCAAGCGTTTAAGCCCTTTTTCTAGATAACCGCTGTAGGAATATGTTTGTCTTGGCTGAGTAGACAGCAGCTGCAAGTTAACGGTAGATCAAAAAAAAAAAAAAAAGGAAAAAAAAAAGGCAGCAGTAATATAAGCCTGTACGTGTCTGTTGCCAAATTAGACCTACTGCTAGGAGCCAGGTACAGTGTTCAGGTAAGCCCCGGTAATATGGTAATTATGTGTCCACTGGAGCGCACTGTTTCAAACTGTGTGGTCACGCTCTATTGAGCAAATGTACTTAACGCAGAGTTAGCCACTCGGTCTTTGCAGGTGAGGGAAGTGTACGGTGACCGGTTTGTATAATACACGCAGGCGTTCAGCAGAATGTGAAACATACCAAACACTAGACACACAGGCAGCATAATAAGTCTGCGAAGAAAAGGCGCAGCAGTTCAGTAATTAAATGGCTCATTGTGCTCATAATTACTCATTTCATTACTGACAGGTACAAGTTATAGGACCTGTAGCGAGCGAACGAACGAAACTTTATTTTACAAGCATAAAAGAATAGGGGCGCAGACCTGTTTTACATAGTCTACAACAGCTACACTAAGTAAGCTACAACTAAGTAAAACACAAAAATCATGATAGTCACCAAGTCAGCATATCTCTCTGCCTGTCTCTCTGTCTCTGTCTCTCTCTCTCACAAACACAGACAAACACGCACACACACACACACACACACACACACACACACACACACACACACACACACACACACACACACACACACACACACACACACACACACACACACACACAATCGCGCGCACGCACACATACTGTATAAGACAGTTTAAAGAGGGGCAGTGTTTGGGGTTCGGAGAGCAGGAGGGCTGGTTGGTTGGTTGGTTGGTTGTTTGGCTGGTTGGTTGCTATCTTGGCTCTAACGTCTCTCCATGTGTCACATTTTTTCTTCAGTGATTTTGAGTAGGCTAGACCTTCACAACAACAATAACACCACCACGGTCACCACCCCCAACAATAAAACATTTCATTTTTAAATTTCTACCAAGTAAGTTTGGGGTTGTGAACCAGTGACCTCACTAAAAAAAAAAAAAAAAAAAAAAGAAGAAAAGAAAGATTTATCTCTATATGGATTGAAATTTGGCGTATTGTTACACTTTGATTATACTCGTGTTGGCTGCAGTAAGAGCCGCCAAGGCACCGTTCATCTTGCCTGATTTTCGCATGCAGGGTCAAAACCGAAAAAAACAGTCAAAACCATGGGATACTCGTGCGTGGTACAAAATGTGTTAATAACCGATTCGTTCACTGCAATTCTCATGAGTACCATACATAGAAATAATCATGCATGACGAATACGCCATTGCTCTGCATTTTTCCTTGGAATTTTTATACAATGAAACTTTTATTTTGTTTTGTTTTGCCGTCAGCAAACCCGACAAGATGGACGCGTTATCTGTGGGCATCATCATCATCGTCGGCTGTGTCGTCTTTCTCTTCATCAGCGCCATTCTAATCTACCAGAATGCACAGACGGAGGCTAAATTGCTCAAGGTAAGGTGCTTTGTCGTTAGCATAGTTCATTTCTCACCATACCACCCCCCCCTCCACCCCCATAAAACAGTGAAAAGGAAAGGAAAAGAAAAAAAGTTGGCACAGCTTTTTTGACCTCCCTATTTTGGTCCTAGACAAAGATGTGTGTGTGTGTGTGTGTGTGTGTGTGTGTGTGCGTGTGTGTGTGCGTGTGTGTGTGTGTGTTTGCATGCAGATAAACACTCATTTCTATTTTGCCTTTCTCATACATTTATTGTGTTAATATTGTAAAATCATGCTTTCAGAAAATGCAAGAATCCAACGTAAGTTTCGTTGTAGCGAGACCCAAAACATCTTTTCCGGTCAGGTTTTCTCTCTTTTTTTTTTTCTCTTTCTTTACTACAAGTTTCTTCATGATTTTCTGTCGTTATGTTTTGTCCATTCCTTTTCCAGTTTGACTGTTCACAGAGGTTTATTTCTCACAACCTGTCTCAGATTTTCGAGACTTTCCGACTTGGGTCCTTTGGAAACCTGCATTGTCCCCCTCCCATGTCTTTGCACCATAGCACTGTCTATTACAAAACCTTCAGCTTTGAAAAAAATTCTCTTTTTTGTAGAAGTTTAGGACCAACCTCACGCTTCCATAATGGGTGCCGACACGGTTAAAACAACAACGGCGAAAAATATTGAATGCAACTGTAGTGCGACGGTTGATCAGAAACACCTTGTCCTGTGTGGCTCTCAGAATTAGGAGAAGCAAGCTTAGTTTTGCTTGCATCAGTAGAACAGTAGTCTTCGGGAGGTGTTTGCATATCTTTTTGGGCTCCCTTGTGTAACAAAGGGAGTCTATGTAATAGCCCTCCGTCGTGTGTGTGTGTGTGTGTGTGTGTGTGTGTGTGTGTGTGTGTGTGTGTGTGTGTGTGTGTGTGTGTGTGTGTGTGTGTGAGTGTCTGTGTGTCTGCAGTAAAACTTAACATTGGCATTTTCTCAGAATCTACAAACAGCAGAGGCACCAAACTTGGCATGCTGACAGGCAGGTGTAAGATCTGTAAGATCTGTAAAATCTGTAAGATCTTTCAAAGCATATCACTTTAATTTTGAATGACCTTGACTCAAGGTCAAGGTCACTAAACCTGTCTGAAAATTTTACATTGCCATTTTCTCAGAATCTAGATGTACCAGAGGCATCAAACTTTGCCTGATGATAGACATTGATAAGAACTTTACAGATATACATGTATTCAATGGCCTTTTCAAGGCTAATAGACAGAGATAAGACCTATGCACACATACCATCTTAAATGAACTTGACTCAAGGTCATTAAAGCAGTCTGGAAATGTTACATTTGCATTTTCTCAGAATCTAGAAAAACCAGAAGCATCAAACTTTGCATGATGATAGACATTGGCAACACCTTCTTACTGACATGCCTGTATTTGATGACTTTTAGTCAAGGTCAAGGCCAAGCAAGCTGCTTTTGGGAAACTTTAAAGTTGACATTTTCTCTGAACAAACAAACAGTAGAGGCAACAAACTAGGTATGATGATAGACAGCAGTGAAACCTATGCAGACGTACCTTTTTGAATGACCTTGACTCAAGGTCAAGGTCATTAAAGCTGTCAACTTTACCGTTTTCGGAGGAACTACAAATACTAGAGGCGTCAAACTTGGCATATTGATAGACACTGATGAGATCTCATTTGAATGACAAAAAAACTGTTTTGGGGAAAATTGTAATATTGCCAGGACCTAAGAACACCAGAGAGACCTTACTTGGCTTGATGATAGATAGTGATAAGACTTTTACAAACATACTCTTTTGAATGACCTTGACCCATGTCACAAGAGAGCCATAGAAGCTTCTGCCCCTCTAGTTTCTTTTCTTTTGTATTGTTGTTTTTGTTTGTTTTGTTCACTGCACTGCGACGCACAGCTTTGTTTAGCATTCACTTTGCATGCAGTTGGATGTGGATTCCGGAACCAGTAACAGTGTAGATCTTTCAGCTTGTGGGCACACTACATGTCCCCAGTTTGGAAATACACACACACACACACACACACACACACACACACACACACACACACACACACACACACACACACACAAAGCAACACACGAACCAGCCGACTTAAACATAGCATTTTAGTTATCATCATCATGCATCATCAGCATCATCGTCATCATCGTCGATATCCCATAAAATCGATACCTGATTAAATAGCATCATCATCGCTACATTATCATCAACCGTTCCGAGGAGTGGACGTGTATCCATTTTTGTGACTTTATCTACAGAAAAGACAGATGAAGAAAATGGGCCGAGCCAGCAGTCGAGGGTCTGCCGCCGCTGTCATGATCGGTAAGATGACTCTGGTACTTGTTATGACGTCTGTACTTTGACCTCATATACAGTATTACGTCACCAGGATTTGCTCTGACTGGTTTGTTAACTAGCCACAGACCCCTCCCCTCACATCCTGTGTGTGTGATGTCAGCGGTGCACCAAGTGTCTGCACGTGCAACACACAGACCTTTGCGAAACTTATTCAGGACATCACATGTAAGTTCTGCTCAGGAAAGATGCGATGTCGGGAACGGAAGGTGGTTGTCGCGGCATGGATGAGCGCGCGATTCCGAAATTTCCTCGAAGATCTACGTGTTCACAGCGCAAAATTGTAAGTTGTTTTTTGGTGATAAGTTACATACAAAACAAAATGAAGACGCACTGAAGAATCACATACTTTTGAACTAATCTTACTAACAATCGCATACTGGCACCTTGCCTCTTGTTGCGGCCGCCTGGCATGCACCTTGACCTACATAACACAAAAATCACTACAAACTAGCACACTCGCCAAAAAGGGTACTTCAAAGGGTACCCCACGGTCAATTTCAGTGTGTCCTTATGCCTGCAGTGAACCTCTTCGCTACGCTTGTAGTGTGACCATGTTACCTTACTGTGGAAATACAACAAACCCGAGTACACATTAGTGTACGAGCGTGTGTGAGTGTGGGGAAGGGGGCGGGGAGGGTAGGGGGGGGGGGGCTTGCCACTTCGTCACTGTATCAGTAAATATTACACACTTTTCCTCCTTACTAACAATCGCACTCTAGTTGATTTCAGTTTATTTTGTGAATGGTGTATGTTTCCAATTCTGCATCTTTTTCATATCTTTGTCTTCTGTTTAGTTGTTTTCAAGTGTTTTCAAAGGGTTGTGTTTTTGTTAAGAAGTCGGGTTTCTGATAAGGGTGGGTGGGTGTTTAGGGGATTAACGTCCTTTTCCACCACATACGGGTGATATCAAAGACGGGGCAACGATGAAAAAGCCAGCACAAATATTTGGCCCCAGCCGGGATCGAATTCACGACCCTAGCATTAAAAGTGCAACGCTCTACCATTCGACCACCCCGGCTCCCCGGGGTTTCTGATACAGTTTTACAGACGGTCAGCATTTTGTATAGTTCTTCTTTAAATAATAATAAAAAATGAAATAATAATAATAATAATAATTTGATTTTGCAGTTTTGCTTTCTTTTTTCGTGTTTATTTATTTGTTTCACTTTGACTCAGTATGGCGGCAATATATTGTTTTGGTAATGACGCTGCAGTAACGTGATTTCCCCTTGCAGCTGCCCTTAGCGGTCGTCATGGGCGAGCTTCTCTTGCTGGACTTGACGTTGAGCAGTTGCTGGGACAAGGATTTGTTCTTGGAACAGCCACGGAACAGCCGGCTTCCCTCAGTCACGTGTCCGAAGCGCGCGCAGCAGCCCTTGCAAGAAGACTTCCCGCAGGAGCAGAGGGAGGTGCAAGGGCAGGGAACGCCAAAGGCGGCGCAGGTCCTGTAGGGGAAAGTGACTCTGGCAGAGGGTCCAGTTCTGATGGAGATTACAATGCGGGACCCCGTGCTCGTCACGTCAGAAATGGAGCCCCCGCAGCAGGAGCTGCTGGTGGTGTGCTAGCGTCCAAGTCCAAAGCTGGTGGCAAGAAGGGAAAATGAAAGACTGAAAAAAGTGACGTAGGCGACAGCACAGCAAGAAGAACCAGCACAACAGATATCGGGGGAGCGACTGACCAGAAGACTTTATCTAAGTCCGCCAAACACCTGAAAGCCGTGTCTGAGGCTGCTTCCCTAACTGCTGCAGCGAAACAGTCCAAGGGAAAGGAGCGCGCCAAGGCAAAAAATTCCAATAGCGTGTTCTCGGCCTTTGCCGCTCTGGGCGCCGCCATGTCTGTGACGGCAGGGGGCGCTGTGGTTAGCGAGGCGATCACTGCTGCCGGCGAGAAAGCGGAGAAGAAGGCCAGAAAGAGCAAACGGCCTTTCTTCGGGAATGAGGATGACGAGGGTGGGTGGGTGGGTGTTTGGAAGTTTAACGTCCTTTTCCACCACATAAGGGTGATATCAAAGACGGGGCAACGATGAAAAATGAGGATGACGAACCTTTCTACGACTCTTATGATGACGATGAATATGATGAATACGACGATGAGTCTGACTATGATGATTATTATACCGACGAGTCTGCCAACGACGATGATGATTGTGATGAGTCGCACGCTTGTAAAGATGGAAAGGCAAAGACAGGTGCACGTGCCCTCAAGGGAAAGGCAGCCAAAACTAAAGACAAATCCAAAATGAAAGCCTCCAACAAAAAGAAAAGCGCGAACAACGAACTCAGTTCTTTCACGGGAAACATGGGTAGGGGAGGTAATCAGCCTGCAGGCGGAGCTTCTGGGCTGGGGGGAGGAGCGGCTGGAGAACTGGAAGGGGCAGGGGGAGGTGCCTTAGGGTCGATAGCTACAGGAGCAGTAGGGCTAACAGCAGAACACGGTAAGAAAAAGAAAACTGTCAGTTTCAAACCACGCCCTAGTCAGCCAAACATCCACAACCCAGGTTACGAAAACAAAGACAGCTTTGACGGAAGTTCGGCCGTGGGTTCAAGAGGAATGCCTACCTCTGGTTCAGGACCTGACTTTAGTGAAGTGGCTGGTTCAAGTGCATACACTGAAGCTAGAAGACTTAAAGGCACAGGTGGTGGTGGACATTCGAGTCCAGGCACCAACGGCCCAAATGTGAGACATGGAGAAAGTGAAACTACAAGAAATGACCAAGGCAGCATTGGTGGTAGTAGTGGTGGTGGTGTGGTATTTGATGGTGGTGGTGGTAGAACCGCTGCTGGTGTTGCTGCGGCTGCTGTGGTAGGGAAGAAGAAACGCAAGGGTCTGTTCAGTTTCTTCAACAAAAACAAGAAAGCTAAAACATCGGAGAGTGATGCCTATGATGGTGATGTTGAAAATGGCAATGGTCAGAGTGGCAATGCTGGATCAGGTCGCTATGGTAAAACTGAGAATGCTAGATCGAGTGGCTATGGCCAGGGTGGCAATGCTGGATCAGGTGGCTATGGCCAGGGTGGCAATACTGGATCAGGTGGCTATGGCCAGGGTGGCAATGTTGGATCAGGTGGCTATGGCCAGGGTGGCAATGTTGGATCAGGTGGCTATGGCCAGGGTGGCAATACTGGATCAGGTGGATATGGCCCGGGTGGCAATGCCGGATCAGCTGGCTATGGTCAAGATGGCAATGATGGATCGGTCGGAAATGGTCAGGGAGGAAATGGTGGATTTGGCGGCTATGGTCAGAATGGCAATGCGAAATCGGGTGGCTATGGTGAGAGTGGAAATGTTAGATCGAGTGCCTATGGCCCGGGTGGCTATGCTGGATCAGGTGGTTATAGTCAGGGTGTTAATGGTGGATCTGGCGGCTTTGGTCAGGATGGCAATGCTAAGACTGGGAATGCTAGATCAAGTGTCTATGGCCAGGGTGGCAATGCTGGATCAGGTGGCAATAGTCAAGGTGGAAATGGTGGATTTGGCGGCTATGGCCAGGGTGGCAATGCTGGATCAGATGGCTATGGTCAGAATGGCAATGCTAAATTGGATGGGTATGGTGAGAGTGGGAATGCTAGATCGAGTGACTATGGTCAGGGTGGTAATGGATCAGGTGGCTATGGCCATGGTGGCAATGCTGGATCAGGTGGCTATGGCCAGGGCGGTAATGCTGGATCTGGTGGCTATGGTCAGGGTGGCAATGCTGATCAAGTGGAAATGGTGGATTTGGCGGCTATGGCCAGGGTGGGAATGCTGGATCAGGTGGTAATGGTCAGGGCGGCTATGGCCAGGGTGGGAATGCTGGATCAGGTGGCTATGGACAGAACGGCAATGCTAGATTGGGTGGCTATGGTGAGAGTGGGAATGCTAGATCGAGTGGCTATGGCCAGGGTGGCAATGCAGGATCGGGTGGCTATGGTCAGGGTGGCGATGGTGGATTTGGCGGATATGGACAGAATGGCAATGCTAGACTGGGTGGCTATGGTGAGAGTGGAAATGCTAGATCGAGTGGCTATGGCCAGGGTGGCAATGCAGGATCGGGTGGCTATGGTCAGGGTGGCAATCCTGGATCAGGTGGCAATAGACAGGGTGAAAATGGTGGATCTGGCGGCTATGGCCAGGGCGGCAATTTTGGATCAGATGGCTATGGTCTGAATGGAACGCTAAGGTGGGTGGCTATGGTGAAAATGTGAATGCTGGATGGAGTGGCTATGGTCAGGGTGGTAATGGATCATGTGGATATGCCCCAGGTGGCTATGGTCAGGGTGGCAATGCTGGATCAGTTGGTAATGGTCAGGGTGGAAATGGTGGATTTGGCGGCTATGGCCAGGGCGGCAATGCTGGATCAGATGGCTATGGTCAGAATGGCAATGCTAAATTGGGTGGGTATGGTGAGAATGGGAATGCTAGATCGAGTGAGATCAGGTTGGAAAAGGTGGATTTGGCGGCAATGGTCAGGGTGGCAATGCTGGATCAGGTGGTAATGGTCAGGGTGGCAATGGTGGCCAGGGTGGCAATGCTGGATCAGATGCTATGGTCAGAATGGCAATGCTAAATTGGGTGGCTATGGCGAGAGCGGGAATGCTAGATCCAGTGGCTATGGTCAGGGTGGTAATAGATCAGGTGGCTATGGTCAGGGTGACAGTGCTGGATCAGGTGGCTATGGCCAGGGTGGCAATACTGGATTAGGTGGCTATGGCCAAGGCAGCAATGCTGGATCAGGGGGCTATGGCCAGGGTGGCAATGCTGGATCAGGAGGGTATAGCCAGGGTGGCCATTCTGGATCAGGTGACTATGGCCAGGTGGCAATACTGGATCAGGTGGCTATGGCCAAGGCGGCAATGCTGATCAGGTGGCTATGGCCAGGGTGGCAATACTGGATTAGGTGGCTATGGCCAAGGCAGCAATGCTGGATCAGGGGCTATGGCCAGGGTGGCAATGCTGGATCAGGAGGGTATAGCCAGGGTGGCCATTCTGGATCAGGTGACTATGGCCAGGGTGGCAATACTGGATCAGGTGGCTATGGCCAAGGCGGCAATGCTGGATCAGGTGACTATGGTCAACATGGCAATGCTGGGTCAGTTGGCTATGGTCAAGATGGCAATGCTGGATCAGGTGGCCATGGTCAAGGTGGCAATGCTGTAACAAGAACGAGGAGAAGTCAAGAGGAATATTCGGCTTTTTCAAAAAGAAGAACAAAGCAAACACTAGTGATAATGGCGATGATAACGTGGATGATGATGATGATGGGGTTTACAAAGATAATGATGAGGACGATTATATCGCTGACGAAGTCTTTGTTGCGGCACGAAAGCACTGCTACACAGAATCCGTACAATGGCTATGAGTATGATGATTATGACGGATACGGCAGTGGTTACGTTGAGGAAGCTGGCGGACCTTACGACTCTGGTGGAAGGTCAGTGCCATCCGCAGGCTATGCTGGACGAGGCCCAGGAAAAGGCGTAGGAGGAGGAGGCAGTAAAGGTGGTGAGGGTACTCATGAGCAAGCAGATGGATCTCTTGGAGCAGGTGGCAGCTTTGGTCCGGGCAGCGGTCATGGTGAAGACCTGGGTGGTAAAAATTCAAAATCTGGCGCAAGCACAACTGGTGTTCCTGGTTCCAAAGCAAATGGAAGCTCCGGCAATGGTTTTGCTGGGAATACAGGATCAAGCAGCACTGGAGGTGGACCTCAAGGAACTGGAAGTAGTGCTGGAGTAGGAGCTGCTGGTGTTTTAGGGACTACAGCTGGCTTTGCTGCCGGAAGTTCTGATGGAACGAAGCAAAAGAAAAAGGGACTCTTTCGGTTGTTTGGCAAGGGAAAGAAAAATCCTGAAATTTCTTTGGCTGAAGACAACAATGACGACGAAGCCTACGATGACAGTATTGGAGAAGAATCTGATGAATACAATGAAGATGAAATTTACGATGATGGTGACGAAAGTGAGGAAGATGGTGGTAAAGATGATGTTAAAGGTGCTCACAAAGGCGATAACGACGACAAGAAAGAAAAGAAAAAGAAAAAGGGGTTGTTCAGCTTTGGCCGCAAGAAAGAAAACAACAGTGCTGGCAAAAAACAAAACAGGCGCGGTGATGATGACAAAGAAGATGGAGGTGACTTGAACGGCGAAGATAATGGTGACGGGACAGGGGAGACAAGTACCGGTACTTCCGCCGCTGTTGCTGCCACTGTCGTCATGGCTGCTAAAGCCTTCAGTAGAAAAAGAAAGAAACTCCCACTCCCAGACCAGCGGAACCTACATATGATGATTATCACGATGGTTATGATGAGGTAAACGCTGATGATCAAGGACCAGCTGCAACGGACAGAAGCGCTGGTATCGGTGGGGGTGTGAACAGCTACAGTAACAGCGCCGCTGTTACTGGTAAGAGTGGGGACAACTACAGTAACAATGCTAATGGTGGGAGTGGCGTTGGGAACAGTAACAACATCAGCAGTAGTGTTACCGGTGGGGGTCGGAACAACAACAGTAACAGCATCAGCAATAGTGTTACGGGTCGGAACAACAACAGTAACAGCACTGCTGGCAAAACGTCTGGTTCCTCCACTACTGGAATCTGGGCACGTGCCGTACAGAAGAGCCACAGCTTCAACACCACCACCAGACAAAATGGCGACGGCATACCGTCCGCACGCAAATCCTTGCCTGGCGGAGATCTGAGCTTATAACTCGGTGCAGGTGGAAGCGGCTTCAGTGGTAACTCATCAGGAAACTTGACAGATCGCCCACTGGGCGGCAGAAGCGGTGGGCGAGGTGATGGTGGTGGTGGTGGTGAGACCGGCAGTTTCACTGACCGACCTCTCGCTGGCGGTGCGAGACGAAGTTGGGCAGGGTTCCCCGGTGGCGTTGTGGGTGCAGCAGCTGCAGCATTCGCTGGCTTTGGCAGGCAGAACAAAGTCGGTATCGCCAGCAGTTCTCCAGGTTACGGCGGTGTGGTGGGATCTGGCAACACAGGTATAAATACGTTCAGTTCGAACTCTTTCCATAGCTCACTGCCACGTGGACGTTCTCCTCCTGCTATCCCGGGTGACGGTATTATTTATAGCAAGCCGGCTGGTCACCATGGCAACGCCGAACCAACCGAAAGCGACCTTGACGATGACGACGCCGAAGATGACGTCACACCCGGAGTCGTTGCTACGGCAACGAGCGGATCGACGCCAAAGAAAGACGGGGGATTCAGGAAGCGGAAGGTGGGTCCGGCACCTCAAGCCGTTCCTGGTTTTGACGACTACAAGAGCATGAGAGAGAGACCTGCCCAGCAAAAGGTTGCGGTGACCCAGAAAACGAACAGCGCCGGGACGCACGTGCCTCCTCCTGAGGACAAGACGGCCATGTTGGGCAGGATGGCCGTGCTGGAGAGACTGAAGGATGACGAGGGGCTTAACTTTTGAGTTTTTCTCTCGTAAACAGCTCATGGACATGGCTCGTGTTCACACGTTTTCACTGTGACAGGCGATTCCAAAACTTTTCATTAGCTGTCTAAAAAAGCAATAATTATGCTTGTCTAGTATACGTTTACGTTGAAGATAAATGTTTACCGGCCGCGTGAAATCCGTGCTCTTGAAACTGTTCGATGTACCGAGTCATGACATCACAGGTCTTCATCTGGGTCAGCGCGGGTCGGAGAGAGCCGAAAAACATGGAGGCATATGTGCTTGTTCGGCTACTCCCTAAGCTTTTGGCACAGCACGCCAAGGAAAGTAGTTTAAGTTAAAACGCTCGTTTTCTTTAATATTAGACACCCCAAAGTCACGGAGACGACCGCAATGTCCAAACACAGCATCATCTCATTTTCAAACAGAGTTAGAGCTTCCAAGGTGGAAACACCCCCCACCCCCCACCCCTCACCCTCCCCAAACTGTTCTCCAGGTAATCATAATGTCAATGGCATTCATCCAGTGAGATGAATGGGACAGATTTATAAAGAAACAGACAAAGCCAATTAATTTTATCAAATCACCTGCCGAGTCATCCTCTTATTCACACTGGCTAAATGTCATCTGGGGAAGTCAAATGCGGGCACTGTGTTCTTGCGACTGTCTTTATTTTCTTCTAAATGTTCTTCATAAAATTTGAAAAAAAAAGTCATGAACAATATGAACGGTATGATTTTTGCTTTAAATGTTTTAGGTTGGTGGTTTTCAAAATTTATGACGTGCAACTCTTTCTAGATGTTTGTAAACTCAGGCAGCGCATGAAATTCAGTCATTTCAGGCTCTCATCGTCAGACTTACATATGTTTATGTATGAAATTTGTAATAATGTGATTGCACAAGATATTTTTGTTCACGGTTGTTGTTATTGTAGGCGACGAACATGTGCGTAAATATGTAATTCAGTAAAATGAGTACAACATTTCTCCTCGTTATTTGTGTTTATGAAGGCTGTGTCTGTAAATGTTCCTCTGTCTTAATGTTGTTGAGCGACATCCACGGAGAACCACACACACACACACACACACACACACACAC
Source organism: Batillaria attramentaria (assembly GCA_018292915.2). Taxonomy (NCBI): domain Eukaryota; kingdom Metazoa; phylum Mollusca; class Gastropoda; family Batillariidae; genus Batillaria; species Batillaria attramentaria. The sequence goes on from JACVVK020000631.1 coordinate 51,278, forward strand.
ACACACACACACACACCGCCACCACCACCACCACCAGTCCAAACAAATAACGTACCAACTGTCCAGATGCCAACCAACCACTCATGTGCTTAACCAAGCGCTAGTAATTTGCAAGGTATTAGCCATTATTAATGTTACTGTTGCTATTAGTTCAATTATTGCTGTTACATTAATTATTGACACGAGTTTATTTATTGTCATTCGTTTGTTTATTTTTTATTAGTTTAATTATTGTTATCGGTTTGATTATTGCTATTACTGCGGCTTCGGTCAATGTTCACCTGTAAAATTTGTTTCTGCAGAGCTACCGGAAGAGGAAGTTAAACCAAAGCCCGTCGCTCCTGCGCCTGCGCCCGCCCCTGTGCCTGTGCCAGTCAAGATGGCGCCTCCGGAGTCTAATGACGCTGACTCGGGTCACGAGACAGATACGAACCTGGCGGCGCCACTGTTCGTTGCGACCGCTGCTGGTGTTGCTGCTGGTGCCGTCGTCGGTGGAGCCACAACAACGTCGACATCTCCACCGGCTGTGAATAAGAAAGACCCTACGCCGAAAGCTTCGCCAGAACCCGTCCCGGCTCCCGACCCTGACACTGACCTTGACCTACCAACCGTGGCGGTTCCCGCTGCTCTAGGCGCGGGTGTCGTAGCAACCACGATGGGCGCTGAACCGCCGCCGAAAAAGAAAGCGGCGAAGAAAGTGGCCATCCAACCAGTGTCCGACTTCGACGACTACAAGAGCATGCGGCCCAAGATGTTGCCTGATCCAGACTTCCACAGCTCCCCACCCCCCGCACGCTACTCAGACCCACCCCCAGCCCCAATTTTCAAGGAACAGCAAGCACCGACGGCGGGAAGACGGGCCATGGCCAGAAAAATTAAGATGCAGGAGGGGATGGACTTCTGAAGGGGATGGACTTCTGAAGGGGAAAGGGGCGGACTTCTCGGAGAGCAAACACTGCGGGAAAAGAGAATGGACTTCGTAGGGAGAAGAAGTGATACTTTTTAGGGAGAAGAAATGGACTGCTCAGGGCCCGAGAGGGAATGAATTTTTGTGGGATCACAAATTGAATTGTAATTAAGAAGAAATTAATTTCGGGGGGGGGGGGGGAGAGCATTTCTAGGAACCGATAGTTTGGTAAAATCAAAGACACTGATAAAAAGAGAAAACACCTTTGCTGTTGCTGAAGTCAGTGTTCATAAATACGAAGAATTTCCTGTGTTTGGTAATGGTCATGTATTCCCATCGGATCTCGAATAAAAACAAAGAGAAATGTTCTGGTTATTGAATAACACACACACACACACACACACACACACACACACACACACACACACACACACACACACACACACAGAACAGCAACAACAACAACAGAAAAAACACACACGCCCACCATGCATCTGCCTCTCTACTCCTTTCAGGGACAAAATACAGCACACAAGTGCAAGCCAGAAGACTTCATCTCCAACCCGTCAGTTGTGATACAGGAGCTGGAAAGAGGCCACAGGCTCTCTCAAACCGTTCATGGTCTTGAACCGGTCAAAGTCGAAACTACCGCGGTGCTGACTGTCGTGGCCAAGGAAATCTGGATGGTTCACACCCAGGGTGGCTTCCCACTCAAACAGGAACAGCTGGTAGCGATGGGCGGGGCTGCCGGAAGGAGGGTGGGGTGATCGGTATGCTGTTGGACACAAGGGTAATATTGAGCCATATTTCGATGTGGTATACCTAGGTTAGTGATTTGCCTGAGGGTGATATTTACACACACACACACACACACACACACACACACACACACACACACACACACACACACACACACACGCGCGCGCGCGAAAGCAAGGGTGGAGAGAGAGAGAGAGAGAGAGAGATGTGGTATACCTAGGTTAGTAATTTGCCTGAGGGTGATATTTACACACACACACACACACACACACACACACACACACACACACACACACACACACACATTCACGCGCGCGTGCGCGCGCGCGCGAAAGCGAGGGTGGACAGAGAGAGAGAGAGAGAGAGAGAGAGTTAGTTAGGGCTTAACGCCGCACAAGCAACAAAGACTATTTCGCGGCTAACACAGTCCCATCCTGCCAGGTCCTTTAAAACATAAAAGGGCTAGCCTAAAACATGATGTAAATACAAATTAAAAAATTGTGAAGCTTAAATAAGATCCAATACAAGATTAATTTCTTCAGGACGAGAGAGAGAGAGAGAGAGAGAGAGAGACTTACAAGCAAATGTATGAGTCTCATGTAGATCTTGTCCCTGTTAAAAAAAAAAATCAATAACATAATGATACACTGTACAGTGCTGATTATAATGTCTTCAACAAACGTAAAGAAAACATCACTCGCTGGTAAAATGCGATTAACTTCTAAGATGCAGCTTAATCCACAGGCACAAAAAACCCTCAGGAAAGGGATAAGGGAAGTAACTTCATCTCGCAGCTCCTTTGTCTGATTAACAGCCCTTCACCTAAAGGAACTGGGTCAGATCAAGTTCACTTCACGTGATATACTGTCTTCGCACAACGATTGGCGCAATTCAAACAGAGTCTTGCTTTCCATTGGGAATGTCATGTACTAGTTTTATATTTAGCCAAGCTGCACGAACGCCTGTGACGTCATGGATACATTTATGCTGAGAGAACGGAGTTGATCTGGCCTAATATCGTCAGCTGAAGGGACAGACCTTTAGGATAGCAGCTCCCCAAACACATGCAGCCAACCACATTGAGTCAGTCTCTGGGCGTTCCCCTGTGGCTCAAAGCTTGCGTGTTAAATGTCAGATAGCCGACATAGATAAAGGGCGTCTTTATGTATACAAGGTACCAAAAAAATCGAAAAGTTGCGGCAGCTCATCGTACCGTGACGAATGCTGCCCAGTGAAGCACGTAGCGATGTGACGGGTTACACGGAGTGCTGGCATCAGGGTCCACCATCATCAGCAGGTAGGTATCTCCCTGAACGCATTACAGTTACATTGTAGTTATAATTATCGTGAACTCAACAAATACAAATACAATTTTTTTAATTACTTGGGCGTCCAGCCCCATATGAAGTCTGTCGACTGACTGTGAACAGATTAATTAACATGAACTACACAGGGGTAAGGACACAAATTGACCGTGGGGTGATATGCAGTGTTTATTTGACGAACCCTGTTTGGCGAGAGTGTACTAGTTTGTAGTGATTCTTGTTGCAAGGCAAGGCACATGCCAGGAAGCCGCAACAAGAGGCAAGCTGCCAGTGAAGCTGGGATTTTTTGTGCACAGGTCGGGGACAAGTGACTAGAGTAGATTGGAGTGAACTGGCTTTCTGGCCGAAGCAGAAAGTAGACTTGCATTACTCCAGTGAGGCCTGAGCGGAAAGGAGACATTCAAATTGTTTTAAACTACTGTTAGGTGTGACTCTTGAATGATCTGTGCATGGTAATTTTTGTTTCTAGACTGAAGCCTTTTTAGGTGTGACTATGGCGCTTTAGGCGAATAGGGAATATAGAGGCATTTTGAGGCCCCGTGCATTTGTGTTCTTTGACCACATGTTTACTGAAAAGTGCACACGCCTTCGCCGTACGTCGTGGGTGTAAATACGTCCGTACCTTCGTTAAAACGTCCGTACCTTCGTCAGTTTTGATGATGCATTCTGAATTTCATGACTGTCAATAAAAGATCTTGTGATTCTGATTGTAAATAGGGGAACCGGGATATCCGAACAGTAGAGTGTTGGACTTCCTGTGCTCGGGTCGTAAGTTCGAATCCAGGCCGCTGGGGCCAAATATATGTGCTGGGATTTCTCTCGCTGCCCGGTCTTTTATGTGCGTAGTGGAAAATGACGTTTAATTTTCAAACACCCATTCACCGTTGTCGTTAACAAGCAATTAAGGAAATCATAAAAAAACATAGTACAGCATAATACGATCTGTGCCGTCTATCACCCAAACTGATCACTCTATTAAAAAAAAAAGACATGCGCACATGGTCAAGGTCTCCAACTCTGTTTTTCCTTTGATTTGTTTAGATTCGGAAATTTAAAAAAGCTTTTGTGGCTTCCATCTGCATTCTTACACATGCCCTGTTTGCTGAAACAACCAAACGCTTTGCACTGTGGCATCTCGAACACAAAATAATACTCTGGAACAACCCGCTCAAAGCGGCCACTGCCGACAGCGGTGGTGGAGTGACGTCACCGTCAGCACCTTTCCCGTCTCATTCGCGAAAGAGCGCGGCAACCTGGCGCAACCCAGGAACCGAAAGCAGAGGGTGTTTTCGGCGCATTTTTGAGTAAATGGTACTTTGTTCACGAAAACGTTTGCTGTCTAACAGCTTAGGACCTCAATATCTGTCATTTAACCCAATAGTGCTCTTGACTTGCCGTACCCTTTAAAATATAGTCATTTAAGCTGTCTCTTTGGAAATTTAGTTTGGGCGTTTTCTCAGAATCTACAAAGAGCAGAGGCATTAAACGTGGCATGACGATAGACATTGATAAGAACTTTACAGATATACCTGTATTTCACGACATTGGGTCAAGGCCATACACGCTGTTTGCGGAAACGTGAAAAAAAAGTGAGCCAAGTAGGCTTCTGCCTCTCGTTCTAACATAAACTCACAATGGTATTGAATGCTGACCTGTGTATAGCTACGTTAGTTTACTTACAGCACGCACGCCGTCCCATTGTATTGAGGGCGTTGTTGTCAGATCCGTTCCAGACAGGTCCTGGCTGCAAGCAGCCTTCTGGCCGTTGAAGACAGGGAACAGCAAACTGCTTGAATCGGCTTGACAGTTGACGCTCGGTACAGGTTGTGGCGCGTCTTGCCACGTGCATGCATGTTGACATGACGTCAGTGACAATGACGTCATTCCGAGAATGAGCAAGGAGTTGAATGTTTGAAAATACATCACGCAGTTTTATTTCTCGGTGTTAGTCACCCTGCTTTCCGTCCGTATGTGACAAAATGTTCAAAAATGTTACACCCCTGATAGTGTTCTCGATACGAGTGAACTATGTCACTGGTTTTGTCTTTGACTCTGCTGTGTGTTTGTCAGAACGATGCACTGATAGCAGACTAAGCTTATCTCAAATTCGTGAGTCCCACGATTTCGAGTTGAAATTAGTTCAGTCAAAGTAGTCTGACCCTGACCCTGTTTCTGCAAGGTCTTTCTGATCCGATTCGCTCATATCATGAAAACCGAGTGCTTCTGTAGGAGTATTAGAACACACACACACACACACACACACACACACACACACACACACACACACACACACACACACACACACACTCTCTCTCTCTCTCTCTCCTCACGAACGTGCTTTCGGTTTTACGTGTATTTCCTTGTTACGTGAGTACTTTCAGATAAACCGCTTGCATGTATACGATGGGAATTAGGATTAAAAAGTATCTTGTGTTAATATATATATATATATATATATATATATATTCCAATTACAAGACCTGTATTCAACACACACACACACACACACACACACACACACACACACACACACACACACACACACAGAGGCCTAACGGACAATTCGAGGACTTCACGCGCTTACGGACAACCGATTTTTCTTGACAAAAAAGAGACGTTTCGTGAAAATAATATTTGTTAACTGCTTCACGTGACATGAAATTAGACGCAATCATCCTTAGTCTTAATATATTTTTACGGTCAATTTATGTCCTGGATAGCGAATACGAGGCAAATGCCGTATTTTCATATCTAACTTTTCATTTTATTTGTTTCTTATTATACGCCGTTTTTTGTGTTTCGCCAAGAAGAATATTACATAAAATATATGCAGGCTGATTGTGTTTTAATCTTTCTTATGTGTCTCTTAATGGAATGAAGCCCTGATTTTTTATTATTCTCTCTCTCTCTCACACACACACACACACACACACACACACACACACACACACACACACACACACACGTACGTGCAGTCGGTTTTACTATAGAGGTATACTTATTTGTAACCTGAGTACTTTGAGCGAGCCTGCCGGCATGTACACTGACTATTAAGATAAATATATATTCGAATTACAAGAAAGACATTCAACATTCTGTACAGTTCGAATAGATTAATATCTACCCCCCTCCCCCCCCCCCCCCCACGCGCGCACACACACACACACACACAGAGCACGGGCGCACGCATATGTATAAAACCGCATTCAGCAGGAAGAAATGAATTGTTTTAGATCGTTGGTTTCTTTTCAAGGGAATGTATTATAGCATAGACAATGAGGGCGTGTTGTCTTCAAGTTTATTAGACATTACTATTGTCAAGACTTCATAGCCATGTTCCTGGAGTACATTAATAGCTAAACAGACCATGTAGTTTTATTAAAGGACGTCTAAAAGTCTGGTTAGTGCATGTGTTGTGTAGGGAAAGGTACGCTATAAATTGTTTAAGCAGTATTATTTTGTAAAGGCAAATCTGACTACTGAGAAAAGTGCGTAACTGACATTCCATTTGGAGCAATATTTTGAAACTGCCCGGCACCAAGTTGCCCGCACACATTCACATTCACAGTCCGTCACGTACACACGAAAGACACTGGCACAAATGCAGAAAGCGGATCATCCATTTTGAGGATGGCGAATTCAGTGTACATTACATCATGCATTTCGCATATGCCAGTCCAATCCAGAGTTGTAATGCACATAAAAAAACCCAAAACACACGACAAAATTCATACTCGTTGCGTCAGAAACAGAACAGAAAAAGGAGAACAAGAGAGGTCCACAGAGTGAGGGCAGCATTTCTGAAGGATCTGGCGCGACCGCGGGCGACTGGGAACCACAGAGGGACTCTTCTCTGTGTGTGTGTGTGTGTGTGTGTGTGTGTGTGTGTGTGTGTGTGTGTGTGTGTGTTCGTTTATGGCCTCGGTGTTTGGACTGAAAATTATCAACGGTCCTGTCACAGTTTAGTGCGGAAGGGTTCTCAACATGCAGTGCCCTGTAGAATCCCAAATGAGTTGAATTCTCGCGTGGGCTGTCAGAACTGACCGAGATGACGTCATTTTTCTGTCCTATCCATCGGTTTTGACTGTCAACAGTGGATCGAATCTTGAGTAATGGGATGAAATACAGTTTACTGGATGTCATCGACATGTCGTGTTATAACAGCTACAATTTAAGAAGGCGGTCTCAAGGGGTCAGCATCTATCAGGAGACAACCCTTTGGAATCCTATTTCAGTGTTCTGTCTTGTTACCTGGTTACGCTATTCTAATTTAGTCAGATCTACGTCATATGAATTTGTAATCGAGCACATGCGATCACGCTTTTGAAGTTGTTTCTCTATAGAGAAACAACTTCATGGGATGGGGCAGATTTTGCTGCGCGCAGCAGCAGGTTTCAGTGGTACAAAACAAGGCTGTGGTGTTTCTCCAGACAATACATACTTTCGCGCACACTGTGGCGTAACGAAATCCGCGACATAGACACTTGACGTGCACACTATGCTGCTGTGTTCTATTTGGCGGGAGTTGTGAGACGTCTGTGTGTGTGTCTGTGTGTGTGGACGGATGAAATGATGGCTATCTCCTAAGGCACCTCGTTGGAGGGCTTTTTACTCTGACAAAAAAAATGGGAATTCACCTTCTCCAGACCTACCTGTCACGATTTTTGTCCTGCCGCATTTTCAAAAGAGTTATCGCCGACTTTAAAAAATCGGTCATGTTATGAATTTTTTCGAAAAAGTTGTTCAAATTCCTTCATTTTCTAGACTTTGAAAGTTCACCCAATCACGCTGACTGTATTCGTGCTACAGCTCTGTAGCTCTGACTGGTTTTGTGTTAAAAAAAATTTTCCGAGGTACGGGTGGTTTGCACATAAGACCATATATCTATGAAAAGACTACTGCAAATTATCATCCCGGCGTTTTTATGTTGTTTCCATAGTAATGGAAACAACATCATAGGACGGGCTAAATTTTCCACGTTCATGGGCAAGCATCTGTGGTACAAACGCACGTCACTGCCGATCTCCCGCAGAGACGATTTTGCAAGTGTAACTCTGACAATGACGTAAGAAAACGTGCGTCATCGATGCTGACATGTACGGTGTGCCGAACGCACTTCTCCTCCTCAGTGAGTGCCGTCTGTGCGTATGTGTGTGCGGGCGTGCGGCTGTGTGTGTGTGAATTGTGTCCAGGCCCGTTTCTTCGAAAATACTCAACCGAATGGCTTCAAATTTGGGGTATCCAAATATATCAAAATGTTACATTAGAGAAACCAAGCGTGTGATGATTGCTTAAGTGATTTGGGAGTCACTACTAGAAAATGGTCGCTCTTATAGTTTTCATGTAAACCGAGCCTGAGTTGACATTGCATGTGAACCCAGTTCAGGTGCCTATTTCTCCGAAAATACTGAACCGATCGATTTCAAATTTGGGGTTTCTAAATGAATCGGGATTGTTGAATAGAAGGCCCGATCTAGGTACGATTGCACACATGATTTGCGAGTTATCGCCCTTTTCAGAAAAAGTGGCTTTCTGGCGTTTAAAGGCGTGATATTTACCTAAACCACTCCATTTTTTGGACATAGATAGCATGAATACGGACTCTCAACTAAGTGAATTTTGGAGGTTGTCGCTTTTATACTTTTGGCGTAAGCCGTACCTGATGAAAGTGCTGGTGAACACACTTTAGATCTCAAAATCGCTCCTACTATCCATAGATAATGAGCCTGGGGTGCCATAAAAAATATACAAAAAAATAGAAAAATTCACTGCAGCCGTTATCGTCAGTTGACTCGAAAATTTGTACTCACAGCACATTTCCTCTGCAAGCCACACGCCTCACAAACATCAAAGAAGAGACGCACGCGCACTGACGTAAAGTAAGTGCGTCATGTTTGATTGACGTGATGCTGTTTTTATGTTGTTTCCATAGTAATGGAAACAACATAATAGGACGGGCTAAAATTTCCACGTTCATAGGCAAGCATCTGTGGTACAAACGCACGTCACTGCCGATCTCCCGCAAAGACGATTTTGCAAGTGTAACTCTGACAATGACGTAAGAAGCGTGCGTCTCCGATGCTGACGCGTATGGTGCTCCGAACGCACTTCTCCTCCTCAGTGAGTGCCGTCTGTGCGGATGTGTGTGCGGCTAAGATTGTTGAATAGAAGGCGCGATCCAGGAACGATTGCACACATGATTTGCGAGTTATTGCCCTTTTCAGAAAAAGTGGCTTTCTGGCGTTTGAAGGCGTAATATTCATCTAAATCACTCCATTTTTTGGACATAGATAGCACGATTACGAACTCTCAACAGTGTGAATTTGGGAGATTGTCGCTATTATACTTTTGACGTAAGCCGTACCTCATGAAAGTGCTGGTGAACCCATTTTAGATCTCAAAATCGCTCCTACTATACATAGATAATGTGTCTGGGGTGCCATGAAAAATATACAAAAAAAATTAGAAAAATTCACTGCAGCCGTTATCGTCAGTTGATTCGAAAATTTGTACTCAAAGCACATTTCCTCTACACAAGCCACACGCCTCACAAACATCGCAGAAAAGGCACACGTGCACTGACGCAAAACTGTATCAGCGTCAGTTTGCGGACGTCATGTTTGATTGACGTGATGCTGGCATTTCTTGGGGGTGTGTCGTCACTTTTGGGAAGTTCTCTATTTGTAAACGGGGAAAGCGGGAGTTTCATTGATGTAGTGAGCTTTGATTTTCCCACTGACCCTCACTCAATAGCATAGTAGAGTGAGAGAACACCACATAGGTCTCAATGGAGCACATGCACAAACGCGGCTCGCGCAAGTCTGCGTGCGTGCGTGCGTGCGCGCGCGTATATCTGTGTGCGCGCGCGCGCAGCAGACATAACACATAGTGAGAAAACGTTCATAGATTAAAAAAAAAAAAAAACAACTTGACGTCTCTCTTTCAAAACCAAGATTGGTCTGACAAGCCCGGTCAGTTGTTTCCATTTGTGGTGTGTGTGTGTGTGTGTGTGTGTGTGTGTGTGTGTGTGTGTGTGTGTGTGTCCTCCCGAATACATGGCATTACAAAAGAACGACCGTGACGACAGCAGGTGATTAAATGGAAACAACATATTGGGCTGGTGGCCATCTTGTTTCTTGGGGTTGTCTCGCCACTTTCTTTCTGAATTCCTCTGTTTGGAGACGTGGTGTATTTTACTTCTACTATGTCGCCATCTTCGTGCAATCGCAGAGAAGACACGGGATACAACAGAATACAACTCCAATACTTTATGAACAGAATATGCACGGAGAACAAATTCATGAAAGAAGAAGAACCCAGAACGCTGTGCAGGGCTGCTTACGTACTGAACAGGTCAGATCTAGAACATTCCTCAACTTACTGGAAGGTTCGATATCTTTCCAAGGTGACGTAATCTACTGACGTTACTGCACCAGCATGTTCTGGGATGGTCTAGAAATTATTTTGCATCGAAATGCAGTATCTTTTCGCGATCTCTACAACTTGACATGTGGAAAGCGGGAATTTCAGTGGGTTTCGTTTTTGCCACTGACTCACACTCAGAAGCATAATGTGTGTGTGTGTGTGGGGGGTGGGGGTGGGGGGGGGGGTGCGTGCGTGCGCGCGCAAGCGCGTGTCTTAGGCGAGAGAGAGAGAGAGGGTCTCTTCTCCGATACCAGTAAGCAATCGTCTGTCAGTCAGGTCTGCGGGAAGTAACTCTGTCAAAGGGGAACGACTTTATTACAAGAATTCATTCACCCATGTAGAACCTCGCATACGCCAAAAAGTTTGTGACGTCAACCAGCTAGGCGAGCTCACACGACCTCATGTGTTTGGGTTTTTTTCAAGTGCATAGAGGCACGATAAGGGTTTTCAGTATTTTCTTTATAGTGTCAGCATGCTTGATGTCAGAGCTTGCGTTCCGTCGTGTGCGCGCGGGCTGCATACATGACACAACGACTACGACTGTGACTACAGCAGGTCATTGAATGGAAACAACACATTGGGCTGGTGGCCATCTTGTTGTCTAGTGTGACAACTGCACATATGACAGGAACTACTGCACTGTTATAGCTTTTGCATTAAGAATAACTGAACTTTTAGTTAAACATAGCTTTTTTGAAGTTTCTATGAGAAGCACCGGTAAAAAGAGTTCTAATTTTGCGATTTCATAAGTACAATCCAAGGTATTCTAGTCCCCATTTCACCAGCCCTCTAGATCTTCCAGATTTTATGTAAAAATTAATTCAGTCAGGGAAGTCACAAAAGCAACAGGGAAATCACAAGACATGCACAAGCATCATCTGTCATACCACCAGTGTGAAGCTGACGTCAAACGCTTAGTTCACAGAGAAAATCAGTATCATCACTGCCTCCGACATTTCCAGCCCTCTAGATCTTCCAGATTTCATGTGAAAAATAATTCAATCGGGGAAGTCACAAAGCCAACAGGGAAATCACAAGACATAGCAAGCATCCTCAGACGATCCCAGTGCTAGAGTGCTAGAATTTTTTAGATTTTCTTCATTATCTCCGAGCCAATGTGTTTGTGCGGACTCGGATTTGAAACTGAAGAGGCAACATTTGATGAATCAATGTTTCAAATACAAATGGAAACATTTGACCTTTGAAACAATTTGAGTCAGAACCCAAAATTTGAAATTCCAAATTGAATTTGAAATTTGGCATAAGGACTGAGTTGGTAGGGTTTGAAACCCACCAGGGCCATAGTTTGTACAGACCCTTAAAAAAAAAACAAACACCCCCTCCGGTCTCAACAACTACGGACCTATCGTCTTGGCGTCTGGAGAGACTGCTGTTGAACCGCTACAGAACGCAGAGTATCCGTGTGAACAAAGTCCTATCCTCCACGGTCTCCACATCCGGGGTTATATCACAAGGAAGCATGATCTCCCCCTTCCTTTATATCTTGTTCACCAACGACTGCTGAAGTTCTGCAGAGAGCCAGTATACCATGAAGTTTGTGGACGAAAATAAATGCAAATGTAAATTCCGAAATTGAAATAGCTGAGCCCGCCCTTCGCACCACGTGATTGTAATGTGTTTACGTCCATTGTGTGAGAGAATACATGTGATTCACGTGAGCGTGCGTGTTCGGTTCAGTTTGCGGCGCTTTGAGCTGATTCATGAAATTGGGTAAAGCACCTGTACATTACTCATTATTATTATTACGATACTGCGCTCGTGGAGCTGACCAACTCCGGCTCTGAATGCCAGCAGCAGGTCGACCGGTTTGTCAGATGTTAGTTAAACTGTCAGGCTGAATGTTGGGGAAGTGTGTGTGTGTGTGTGTGTGTGGGGGGGGGGGGGGGTGAGGACCCTCGAGAGATGGTCGTCGACTTCAGAAAGACAGGTGCAGGTCAGTGCGGTCCGCAATCTGCCTGTCAGCCACTAGTGATTGACGGTCAGCTTGTCGAGCGCACTGACGTGTACGAGTATCTTGGTGCATACGTTGACAATCACAGAAAACACTTCAAGAAGGCCCAGAGCAAGCTGCGGAAGGTATACGCTCTCTTGGCGTCAGCACTGAGATCTTCAAAACCTTTTGCATCTGTTTTATTTAAAGTCTTACCTTTCTCTACTGGTTCGGTAGTCTGAACAATAGGAATTTAAGGAGGATTATAAATGGCAGCCTTGGCACAAGAGGAATGCGCCGGCCATTCCGCACTGAACTCGCCGGCAAGGACCACGTTTATCATTAGTTCAGTGTGCAGTGTGTATGTCAGGTTGTTTACGGTTTGCTGGTCCCAAAAACATGGCGCCAAGCGATCATGTGTTAACGATTTCACGGGTGGCTATTCATAGAAACCGACAAATTGACATCATTTCAAAACAGAGCATTTCTATAAAATTGCCTTTCAGGACGGTCAAGATCAGTTCAAATTGAAAAAAAGAAATCAGCAGCAAATCTGTGCTCTGTGGACATATGACAGAAGGTGGTCAGTGGTCAGAAGTGAATCACCCAACTTGCTCAAAGTTAGTTTTGGTGATTTCCATCACATCTTTTCAGAAACTCTAGTATATTTTCTCCATGCCCTTCAGATTAAACTTTCAAGGGAAAATTAAAGATGAGATTACAAGAATGGCATTTGCTTACCTTGCTCCTGGCTTCCCTACCACAGCTGATCATAAACTTGGACAGCAACAGCTCAAGAAAGGAAGTTTGGACAGAGTCAAGGAGCAGCATCGCCCTCACACTCCTTCACAACACCGAGCTGCCTTTGCCAGGCTCTGTAGAGATCAACAACAGTGTGGACGTATCCAGCTTAGTCTCGTCTCATGCAGTGGATATGTCTTTTCCCTTTCATGTTATGACCACCCCTGTGTCCACCATGCGTCAGCTTCAAGTGGAATACACGTCACCCCATCAAGGTGGGCCTCTGTCTCTCTCTTTCTCCAAATTACTACTCACCAAACGTAGACAGGTAAAATGGCGCAAGATGCAGCAACCTCATTTTTTTGATAAATTGTACAAGTCTCACAAAGACAATAATCATTTCAAAATCTTACAAGTCGTTGACGGTTTACACTTATGGAGTGTACAGACCTCCAGTGAAAAAAAAAAAATAAAAAAAATTAAGATAACTTTGTTGATCCCATTGCTGGGATATTAAGTTTTTGTTGTCGTTGTTGTTCGTTTGTTTGCTGTTCTTAAATATTACTGAGTGCGTCTTTCAGCTCTATTTGTGTACCCTGTCAGAATACTATCGCTGCTGTTGTTTTAGGCTTCATTCAGACACCAGGATGGGATGGGAAGAGTCGTATAGACTTCCTCATGGACAGCTGTGTTCAGATCACAGCCCCACCTGGAGGTCGCATTATAGTGAGCTTCGTTGGATTTTATTATGAGGTGGCACTTGGCATCGGCAGCTGCAAGTACAACTCTGTCCGTCTATTCACCACGCCCAACTGCACCGGACACACGCGATGGAAATCCTGTAATCCTTCTACGGAGTACATGAATCATCCGAAAATCGCAGATTCTGGTGTCTTGTCAGTCAACTGCAGAATCTCCGACGTGTCCCACATTTCTGGAGACAGCCTTTACAGACGTTCTCATGTTGTTGGCTTCAAACTTCGGTTCTCTATCCACAGCGCCGGTTCTATGCTTCCTGTGCAGGTTTCACGAAGAAGATACGGACATCTGTGGAACTGCACCGTGCCGAACTGGGCCGACTTCCAGCAACACTTCCCCTGTAACCTGCACGATAACTGTTTGAACGGGGAGGATGAGGCCGACTGTCCGTACATCACCGACTTCTGCGGGAAGAGACGCTTCCACTGGGGACACAAATGTTACACTATTCTCAGATGGGTTTGTTTATCGTTTGATCGTATAATATTATTTACCAGGTTCTAGCCTTAAAAACTGCCAAAATCTCAAACCACTGTACTATCATCTGGTTACACTGCAAATGTGAAAAACAAACAAATAATTCAAGCGTGGATTGACCAGTGTGGCTATTTATATTGACTGTGTATTAGGCGCAAATACACAGTCCTTATGCAGCTCTCATGTCTAAACGTTCTTGTCAACAACCAGAATGGTCACAATTTGCTGCCACGTCTGCCTCTGAAAATACCTTATGTAGCCATCGTTTTCCTTGGTTTTATATTCATTACAAGTTGCAGCTTACATCAATTATGACAATCATTTTGGCAACATTTGGCTGCCTTCAGCCATTTCATGCCTTTTACAGTTTGAGATACCGTTTAACTGCTTAAATGGCCTGTCTTGTTTAAGAGTGAATCTTCAGTGCAGCGCATACTATGAAAGGCACACGACCCTACTTATCAAGATCTCTCACCATCTATATATATAAACTAGCTGATGTACCCCGCTTCGCCCGAGCTGACAATTTGATATGTGTAGTTAATGCTTTCTGGTCTCCGTGTTTGGCGATACGAAGTGGAACAGACGTGAAGGTCAGGGTTTTTTTTCCCCACCAGATATTTTACCGGGTACCCCTGAGTACTTGCAGCCAGGGCTGATGATGTCATCAGTCTAGTGTTTTCTGTCCCTGTTTGGTGATACATGGTGGAAAAGGACGTTAAACTTCAAGAATATTTTTCTGCCACAATGTTTCCAGGGTAACACTGAGTACACCCTCCAGTTTTGATAATGATATGAGAACTCATTTTTTTTGTTTTCTAGTCTGTGCTTGGCGATAAGAAAAAGGACGTTCAACTCCGATTTTCCGATGTTTTACCTTCCAGAATGATCTCCCCTGAGTACACCCACCAATTTTGATCGTGATGTGAGAACTGTAAGTTAGGTTTTATCACCAATTCTGTAATTGGTATAGATTACAATGTAATATCTAACACACACACACACACACACACACACACACACACACACACACACACAGAGTTCATTTATAGATAAATGTGTGTGTTCGCGATAAAATCTAACTTAAAGTTCTCACATTTCCTGGTGGGAAAAAAATTAAGATGATTAGAGCTTAACGTCCTTTTCTACAACATGTTGTTAAACAGGGAGGCCAGAAAGCAATTTAAAGTTCTCACATCACGATCAAGATTGGTGGCTGTACTCAGGGGGACACCGAAAACATTTTGGCTGAAAAAAACACACCAGATCGGAGTTTATCATCCTTTTCAATCATGTAACTCCAAACAGGGAGACCAAAAAGCACTAACTACACATATCACATCACCAGGCGAAGCCGGGTCCATCAGCCAGTTCTAAATATTAGTCAGAATCATACCTAAACATGTCTGCATGACCAAGGAAGTCACAATGGCTAAAGCATTAGTTCTTTTCCCCAGAATGCATCTATACCAGAAAGATTTAGGGAATCAATGGGAGCTGCGTCTGACAGATGCATACGTCACGGAGGTCAGCTGGCGAGTCTAAGTTCCTTTGGCGAGCTTGAAGGTGTTCTGGAGTTGATGAATCTTCTTGATGGTTATAGGGTCTACCCGGACACCACGATAGGTCTTTCATTGACAGGCCACGTGAATCACGACCTGTAAGCATTAAAACAAATCTTGTCAAGAACAATGCATGCATTTTTAAAACCTTTTTAATCTGACCTTTTAATTAAAACAACAACAACAACAAAAACCCCAAAACAAAAAACAAATAAAAACTCATGAACAACAACAACAACAACAACAAAACAAACACAGATTTGAAAGTACCAAGTTCCTGCACTTAAGGGTTATGAGACTGTCAGGGAGTACAATCACTTGATTTCCAAATTATAATCAGTATGCAGTCCTTCCAGAAACCACCACCAGCGAAATTTGTCTTCAAGTCGTTTGCGTGGTATTCACTTTGTGTTATGTTTTCCGTTCGCCGAAAAATATGTAGGTGTCTTGCGGATTTCCAGCGAACACCACACTTTCCTTGAACACTGTAAGATGAAAATGTGTACTTGACCCGGAGACCCAACCAAATATACTTTTCGTTTGATCCCTCACCAATAAGCCTCCACCCTCGGGGCGACTCATGAGTGAATCATGATGAAAAGTGAGTGAGTGAGATTTTCGGGCTGAAGGCCGCGCAAGCACCAGAATAATTCGCGGCTAAGCGTGCCTGCACTACGTGAAAAAAGCAAAAATGTAACGTTGGACATATGATGCAAACTGGTCTAGGGGGAAGTATAAACCTAGGACATGCAGGAGACGCTGCACCTTCATGCTAATTTCTTGAACTCCCGATTACAAAAAAGCGTAGAAAACAAATAACAACTACAACTAGGTAAAACAAAGATAAATACTAAGCTCATATATACAGCAAATATTGCAACTTATCTTCTTCTACGCGCAATAAACCAGCTGGCAACCTATGCGCAACATTACTTATTCCTCACCACTGGTAGTGCATTCGTGAGTGAGGGGTTAAAACAGAATACAGATGAAATGGAGGAACTTAGAAATCAGCTGAGAGATGGGAGGAAAGACAGAGCGGCTAAATTCGGCAGGTTTCAAAGAGAAAGAGACAGGCGAATGGGCTGGTGAGGGATAGGCCGAAAAAGAGAAAAAAGAAAAGTCCTTAGTTGCCAATGAAGACAAAAACGCCAGGGATGCAGACAGAAATAACGGATAGGAAGGAGAAAAACTGGTGGGCGAGCTGAGCGAAATCAGCCCCACCGCTTGCCATACTCTTGGAATAAGTTATCAGCAGTTAAAGCAAAGTTTACCCACTGCCATAAAAGGAAAAGGCATGATTATTGTGTCTATGGCCTGTGTCGCACTGTCCGGGGGGGGGGGGGGGGGGGGGGGGGGGGGGGGGGGGGCTATCTCCGTGCTCCCCGTGATTAACCTGCATCGAAACACAGGGCCTAGCATAGGTAACGACAAAATCAACAGTTTTACCGAATTGACGCCTAAATCCCGCACGTGCATAGCAAAAACTACAACATATACAGTAAAACAAAACAGTACAACAACAACATCAAAACCAACAAGAAAACATAAAATAAAAAACAAAACAAAATCCAGTTGGGTCTCTGAAAACATACTTTTTGTGCTGACAGACTTTGCATAAAGTGAATCAAGTGTTTTTAGAGATATCATAACACATCACCTACATTTGTTCGGTATTGTGCTGCTTGTTTTCTTAAGCTTTGGCTTTTTACTCTAGATATATTCTAGATGTTCTCCACACACTTTGCATCGAATTATCTAGTGTAATACTATTGTGCTGTTCTGAACAGAGAGGTTCAGACGTTGTTATTCTGCCTTGGGCTGTCTGGCCACGTAATGATTTGATCTCCGTTATAATCAGCATGTAGTCAGAGAGTTATGTTTACACAGTTGCGTAGTTATTCCTTTTTTGTTATGTTGTTTCCATAGTAATGGAAACAACATCATAGGACGGGCTAAATTTTCCACGTTCATAGGCAAGCATCTGTGGTACAAACGCACGTCACTGCCGATCTCCCGCAGAGACGATTTTGCAAGTGTAACTCTGACAATGACGTAAGAAAACGTGCGTCATCGATGCTGACATGTATGGTGCGCGGAACGCACTTCTCCTCCTCAGTGAGTGTCGTCTGTGTGTGTGTGTGTGTGTGTGTGTGTTGTGTGTTGTGTGTGTGTGTGAATTGTGTCCAGGCCTGTTTGTCCGAAAATACTCAACCGAATGGCTTCAAATTGGGGTATCCGAATATATCAAAATTTTAGATTAGAGCAACCGGCCGTGTGATGATTGCTTAAGTGATTTGGGAGTTACCGCCTTTGAGACAAGTTGGTTGTCTGGCGTTACAGGCGTAATATTTATTTAAATCACTCAATTTTTTGGCTTGAATACGGACTCTGAACAGAGTCACTAGAAAATGGTCGCTCTTATAGTTTTCATGTAAACCGAACCTCAGTTGACATTGCATGTGAACCCAGTTCAGATGCCTGTATCTCCGAAACTACTCAACCGATCGATTTCAAATGTGGGTTTCTTAATGAATCAAGATCCTTGAATAGAGGACCCGATCCAGGTACGATTACACACATGACTTGTGACTCATCGCCCTTTTTTCAGAAAAGTTAGCATTGTGGCGGTGGAAGGCGTAATATTCATCTAAACTCACTCAATTTTATGGAAATAGATAGCACGAATACGACCTCTAAACAAAGTGAATTTGGAGGATGTTCGCTGTTATACTTTTGACCGTACGCCGTACCTCATGAAAGTGCTGGTGAACCCATTATTTAGATCTCAAAATCGCTCCTACTATATATAGACAATGTGTCTGGGGTGCCATAAAAAATATACAAAAAAAAAAAAAAAAAAGAAGAAGAAAATTCACAGCAGCCGTTATCGTCAGTTGACTCGAAAATTTGTACTCAATGCACATTTCCTCTACACAAGCCACACGCCTCACAAACATCGCAGAAAAGGCACACGCGCACTGACGCAAAAGGCGGTATCAGCGTCATTTTGCCGACGTCATGTTTGATTGACGTGATGCTGGCATTTCTTGGGGATGTGTGGCCACTTTTCGGAAGTTCTCTATTTGTAGACGGGGAAAGCGAGAGTTTCATTGATGTAGTGTGCTTTGTTTTTCCCACTGACTCTCCCTCAATAGGATAAGAGAGCGAGAGAACACCACATAGGTCTCAATGGAGCACATGCACAAACGCGGCTCGCGCCAGTCTGTGTGTGTGTGCGTGCGTGCATGCGTGCGTGTGTGTATGTGTGTGATCGCGCGCGCGCGCGCAGCGTGTGTATGTCTGACATAACACATAGTGAGAAAACGTTCGCCGCGCAGACTTGTCTGTTAAACATATTGAGCCGGTATTAATTCGATCTTTACACTGCGCACGCAGCAGCAACACTTGGGCCTGCTTTCATTGCAAGAACTGTATCAAAGTTATTACGTCAAATGTATTATGCGTCATCCCAGTGAGGAAAAACGTCATAGATTTCAAAGAATACAACTTGACGTCTCTCTTCCAAAAACAAGATTGGTGTTTTGTTTCCATTCAGAGAGAGAGAGAGAGAGAGTGAGAGAGTGTGTCTGTGTGTGTGTGTGTGTGTGTGTGTGTGTGTCCTCCCGGATACATTGCATTACAAAAGAACGACCGTGACGACAGCAGGTGATTAAATGGAAACAACATATTGGGCTGGTGGCCATCTTGTTTAATTTGAGCGTTTCACACTGAACATACCATACAAGTATTGCTACTTTCCCCTTTCCTTCTCCCTTCTCAAAACCCTCCCCTACTCCTCTCCTCCCCGCCCCCCCCCCCCCCCCCCCACACACACATTCAGACTTGGTGAATCGTGGTTAACATTCAGAATGGCCAAATCAGAATACCATTTTTTTCAGCTAGAAATGAGTTCACTAATGCATCACCAGGCAATATCAGATGTGGACTATGTTTAAAATAATTAGTCCTTGGAAAATCTGAATACCATTTTTTTTTTCATCTAGGACTGAGTTCACAGATGCAACCCAGACAATGTCAGATCTGGACTAGTTTAAAATAATTATAGTCCTTAGAAAAGGAAGTGGTATTCAAACATGGTGAGAGAGAGAGAGGGGTTGAGAGTAATGTGTGTGAGTTTATTTGTCTCAGGTATCAGAGAACATTCCAGTGGTATGATGGAATCATTGTATACCATCCGATACACACGATCGTGCCCTGGGGACGAGCATTGTGTGGACATGTGAGGAAACAAAAACAAGGCAGACACAGCCGAAACTTCCCAGCATTACAGTTTTCTGTGTGCAACAAGTTAAATCCTATTCTGTGTGAAATGAGTCCAGTGCTGGTGGCCGGATGACGTCGACAGGACAAACCAAAGAAAATACCTGTAGGTGCACCAACAGCGTCGTATGCTCCTGACGTCACTTTGATCCGGTGCCCAGCCAATCACACCACTCACGTCTTCCTGTCATGTGACGTGTTGAGCGCGTGCTGGGGGCAAGATGACGAGCCGTGTCATGCGCCTGTGACACCACTTCCGCCCTCCTTCACGTGCGCCAGTGGCGTCACGCACGTGCCGTACACCCTCGTCTGCGACTTCCACCCTGACTGTGGGACCACAGTGACGAATACTTCTGTGTCTTCCCGCCGTGCACTCATGGCGTACAGTTTGACTGTGGCAGACAACAGGTATTGAATCTTAAATTTCCATTTCGACGTTGTTGTTCCCGTCTGGTGGTGTTTGGTTCCTCTGAGACGAAGGAACGTGTAATGCAAAGGTCAGACTGACCAGCGATTCAGCCTCTTTTTCATGCAATTGTCTGTTTGTTTTGTCTGTATTAGTGTGTCCAGCGGGAGTACCGGTGTGACGGAGCAAAGCACTGTCTGACCGGGCTCGACGAAACCGACTGCTTTGTAAAGTTTAAAAGCTTTATAGTGTATCAAAATACATCTTACCATGTGGTGGACTTTTTAAGCAACGGGACATGGGCATTCACTTTATGGAATCACACACACGGCAGCACAACTTTCCCGTGCCCGGAGACTCACTTCCAGTGCCCGGGCACCACTCTCTGTCTGCCGGTGTACTTGCGCTGTAACGACGTGCCCGACTGTCCGGGCCGTGAGGACGAGGAGTGTAACAGTTACGTATGCCCCGGGTTCTACCGTTGCCGGGATTCGAAGGTGTGTCTCCACCCCAAACACGTGTGTGACGACGTGTGGCAGTGCCTCAGCGTGACGACGAGCTTCTGTGTAACTTTTGCTGTCCACAGAGCTGCATCTGCTACGGCTGGCTCTGTTCTGTCACAGCGTATTTCAGGTCAGTGCTCTACACCAACTGCGCTTTTTGGACGCTCGTGGGACCGGCATGACTCTTGCAGACGTGCAGAACAACACAATGCTGATTTACCTCACCCTGGCTTCGTGTGGTTTGACAAGCATCGGCAACTTTACACTCCACAATCTGCAGACTCTGGACATCAGCAACAACCAGCTTGTCTTTGTGACTGGAGATGACGTGAATCACTTAAACAGTCTGAAGTCTCTCTTTTTGTCTGGAAATCCATTAAAGACCGTCTTTCCTTCAGGTGAATACACACCAGCTTTACGTTCACTCCGGACACTCCATCTTTCACGTGTCCACATGGAAGAGATTGACATCGCCAACATGTCGCGGACCTTTCCCAATGTAGAAACTCTCAACTTGACCGACTGTGGCATACAGCACGTGCTGGGGGAGGGGTTCCAGTCACTCACACATCTCCACGCACTAGACATTCGAGGTTGTCCAATGAAAGGTTTCCCACGAGGGATTTTCGCGGGTTTGAGTAAACTGACTGACGTGTACAGTGACAACTACAAGCTGTGTTGCTCGGCCACACTGCCTGAAGGATTTAACCTGGCCAGATGTCGAGCTCCGCAAGATGACATCTCCTCGTGCGACGCGTTGCTCAGATCCGACTCGTTTCGAATCGCTTTATCTGTGTTTGCCATTTTGGCTCTGTTTGGAAACGCAGGAAGCTTGGCATGTCATGTATTTACCAACAAAAGCGCGAGAAACACGGGTTATGGTGTTTTTGTGACACACCTCTGTGTGTCGGACTTCCTCATGGGTGTTTATTTGTCAGTGATAGGCGTGGCTGATCGTCTGTATTTTGGTACGTATCTATGGGAAGATGTAAAATGGAAAGAAAGCTCAGCTTGTAAACGGCAGGCTGTCTGTCTCTTGTGTCTAACGAGGTGTCTGCCTTCATCATCTGCCTCATCACTCTCGATCGTTTCCTCGCCATCCGCTTCCCATTCAGTACTCTGCACTTTAACCGGGTTTCTGCGCATGCGGCCTGTGGCGTTATTTGGGTTATAGGTGTGACGATAGCTGTTGTGCCTCTGCTGACGTCACATTTGGAGTTTTATGGTCAGACCGGAATCTGTATCCCGCTTCCTATCACGACAGTCAGTGCTGACAGCCACAGTTACTCGTTCAGCGTGATGATCGTCCTCAACTTTGTCCTCTTTGTGCTCATCGCCGCGGGCCAGGTCCTGATCTACTGGTCTGTTCAGAAGAACAGCATGATGCACATCAAGTACAAACAAAAGCTCCAAGGACCTGACCATTGCCCGCAGACTTATTGCCATCGTCATGTCGGACTTTCTCTGCTGGTTCCCGATCGGTCTTCTTGGTCTCATGTCGACCAATGACGTCCCCGTGTCTGGAGAGGTTAACGTGGTCATGGCCATCTTTGTTCTTCCTTGTAACTCGGCTCTCAACCCTTTCCTCTACACCTTCAACATGTTACTGGAACGTAGACAGAGGGTGAAAGAGCAACGTTTGCGGAGGATTTTGCTGGCTGAACTGAAGAAGCATAAGGCCGCGTCCACATGAAAAGCGGTTGAGCCGCGCTGTAGCGGCGCTGTAGCCGCGCTGCGGAAATAGTAATAGAGTTTATTGTTGGAGTGGCCACACGAGTCGCTACCACCGCGCGGTTAGGCCCGATGCACACGAGCGTCAGCGTCAGCACCATGAAGCCAAGCAGCGAAGGCTGTCTCGCATCATACGCCTCGCGTGAGCGCGCGGTGCGCCGTTTGCATGCACACTTGGCTTCGGCGTCATTCGCCTGCACGGCCTGTTCGCTGACCCACACTGCACGCGCTGACCCACACTGCTTTCTGGTTGGCTGAAACCAAGTCTGCAGCGCGGCGTCAGCAGCAGAAATAGGACATGTTCTATACGCGGCGTCATAGGATTCCGCCGCCTGGCACCATTGATGTTGTTGCCTGACGCCAGGCGTCGATGTCATGCACACGTGGCAGCGCCTTGAAACTGCCGCCGGGAGTGAGATCCGCCGCGCGGCATCATGACGCTGACGCTCGTGTGCATCGAGCATTACCGCGAGCTCACTGCTAGCGTCGAGCGGTGGTAATGTTCCAAACAATTAACACCGCTCAAAGCTCGCGGTGGCCGGCCGAAAAATAGATGTGATGCATTTTTTTTTTAACGTGATGGGGGTGAGCGGTGGTCTGGTAGCGCGTTGGATTTAGCGGCTGCGCTACTGAATGGCCGTCACCAATGTCACGGCGATGAAGCGTGGGTTCGAGCCCAGGTCGAGCTTGTGATATGTGATACCGGTTTTTCGTGGCTGCCGGGCTGCTCATCGGGGGAGGCAGCCGAATTTCCCGAAAGGGATAATAAAGTAAATAAACAAACCAAAAAAAACAAACCCCACCCCCCCCCCCCAAAAAAAAAAAAAAAAAAAAAACCAACAAAAAACAACAAAAAAACACACCAACCAACAACAACAAAAACAACGAAAAAAACCCGTCTTTTGTGTCTTTCTTTCGCAACGTTAGTGCTTGCAGAAGAAGCTGGTTTTGAAAATGACATACCCACCAAACCTAATCTCTGTCAAAAAGAATTCCTCGCCGTATATATGGCGATGGTTCAGACAACTCTGAAAGTAAGAGATACCTCCTCTCTGCCATTTTGATTCTGTCTATGAACAGATATTACAACAAACCGTGCACAGCTAGGAGCAGGCTAGCATACAACTAGCTACGGCAGTTCTTCATGTGGCCACGCAAGCTTTAACCAGCAGCGCAGCTGGCTACTCGCTAGCTAGCCGCTAGCTATCGCCGCTTTTGGTGTGGCCACCCACCGATCGCTGCTCAGCAGCTCGCTTACCGCGAACTCACAGCGCGGCTACAGCGCAGCTTGTCATTGGACGAACCCTAAGCCGCGTCCACATGAAAAGCGGTTGAGCCGCGCTGTAGCGGCGCTGTAGCGGATATAGTAATAGAGTTTATTGTTGGAGTGGCCACACGAGTCGCTACCACTGCGCGGTTACCGCGAGCTCACTGCTCGCGTCGAGCGGTGGTAATGTTCCAAACAATTAACACCGCTCAACGCTCGCGGTGGCCGGACTGTAGAGCTGTAGACATGCCACAAACGGAGCTATCGCTTGGGTGTTACCCCGTTTTAACACACACACACACACACACACACACACACACACACACACACACACACACACGCACAGACACACAGGCAGACAGACAGAGAGACAGACAGACAGACACACACACAGACATGCCACAAACGGAGCTATCGCTTGGGTGTTTCCCCGTTTTAACACACACACACACACGCGCGCGCGCGCGCACAGACACTGACACACAGAGACACAGGCAGACAGACAGAGAGACAGACAGACAGACAGACACACACCACAGATATGATACCTATCAGAAATACGAGTAGGCGTAAAAGATTAGTTATTACTGACTAATAATTGTATGAATTATTACCGAGGACTAATTGTAGCGCTCCAGATAAAATGTTGCAAGCTTACCTTTCACGCATGCATCTACCTTTATGTTTTGAAATACTTATGATGTACAAGTCCCTTTGGTTGAATACACGTGAAGTTGTGTAATGGTTGAAATACCAACACCTATCCAAGGTGTTTGGAAATTTTGCATGTTTTGTCCTATTTTCCACCGTCATGTTTCAATCGCTCCTCAAAAGTGTTTCAAACGGAAAACAGGTATGCGTACAGCTGTTGCTGCAATGGACCTGAGTACATGTATATGGGTGAATATCTGGATTGACTTTGTGCCAGTAAAACAGGCTGAGTACAGCATTTTAGTCCTGTAGACGGTTTGTTATCAGGTAAAAGACGCTTGCCTGTACTAGTCACAAATAAACTGTTTCACGTGCAGTGTCTTGTTTCTGTGTCTGCGTGAGTAGTGTGTATTGTGTCACGCCACTGTGACGTGGTGAACTGTTTAGCCGTTGGTCACGAGCTACGAGAGTTCAAGTGGGGCGTTACATTTCTGCTCTCTGCGGTTGGCAGTGCAGGTCATTTTTGCAGTCTTTGCAAACCTTCATTGGCGTAGACCGGGTCATTCGTTGGCCGGTTGTTGGGGCGTAGCTATCCCCGGGTTGGACATATTGCCGTCCTTTGCAAGGGTCTGGTTGAGGTGAGTTGTTTAGTATCGGTAGGATACCTGTTTGTACGTTTGAAATCTCTTCAACTCTCTGGCCGGGTCGGTCGGCCTGACTGGGGTTTGCCGTCGCGTGAGCCGAGCCCCGTACTCGCGTCTGATACAGTGTGCCTGTGCGACAGTTCTGTCCGCTTGTTATTCGGTTGTTTGTCCCTTTTTGTTGCGTGTTATTGTTACGGGAGGAAGGGGTAACGTCCGCTTGTGTGGTTCGAATAGTAAACACATCACACAGATTAGCCTGTTTCAACCGGTTTATGTACCGAGCATTCTGGTTTCCGAGGAAAAGGTTATGGGACGGGCTGAAACGTGACGTAACGGAAAGGGTGGGAATTGAGTGAATCTTACTGCCATCTGAGCTGGCCAACTAGGCCTTTTCCTTTTTTCTATTCCGTCTGTACGGACTGGCTGAGGACGCGGAGTGCTACTGGACGCAGGAGTGACCCCGCCAGCTGGAAAGGACTTGATCCACGTGACAAGCTAGACTCCCTGGATTTGGCCGACCACCGCTGGACATCGTTCACCGGTCCCGCCAGGAGGAGACAACCTGGTTCACGTGTCAACTGTGTCCCCTCGGATTCCGCTTTGGCATCGGGGAAACGTGTTGCAAGTTGTCTCCAGGACAGCGTAAAGACGGCTAGTGCTTGCCAGGGCAGTAACGATCCCTACCCTTTTTTTTTCCATTCGTAGCGTTAGTGGTGGTTCTTCCCTATAACCTTACCCCGTACTTTGTGTGGCATCTAGTGGAGGTGCCAGTTAGAGTGTTAACCCTTTGCTAAGCTTTCTTTTCTCTTGAGGGTTGGGGCGGGTCTTACCTGGTTGGTTAGTGGGCTTTGAGGCGTGGTGCGTGTGACACTTTGTTTAGCCACTTGATTAGGTTTAGTAGGATTTCTTTCTTTCCGGGTCGGAGTGGTACAACACACACACACACACACACACACACACTGTCTCTCTCTCTCCCCTCATGTACGTGCTTTCGGTTTTACGTATATTTCCTTGTAACGTGAGTACTTTCAGATAAACCGCTTGCATGTATACGATGGGAATTAGGATTAAAAAGTATCTTGTATTAATATACATTCGAATTACAAGACCTGCAACACACACACACACACACACACACACACACACACACACACACACACACACAGAGGCCTCACGGACAATTCGAGGACTTCACGCGCTTACGGACAACCGATTTTCTTGACAAAAAGAGACGTTTCGAGAAAATATTTGTTAACCGCTTCACCTGACATGAAATTGGATGCAGCCATCCTTATTCTTGATTATTTTTACGGTCAATTTATGTCCTGGATAGCGAAATACGAGGCAAATACCGGATTTTCATATCTAACTTTTATTTTAATTGTTTCGTTTTATACGCCGTTTTTGTGTTTCGCCAGAAGAATATTACATAAAATATATGCAGGCTGATCGTGTTTTAATCATTCTTATGTGCCTCTTAATGGAATGAAGCCCATGATTAAGTCCCAGAACAGATAGTTTTGATTATTCACACACACACACACACACACACACACACACACACACACACACACACACACACACACACACACGCTTAAGTACGTGCAGTCGGTTTTACAATAGAGGTATACTTATTTGTAACCTGAGTACTTCAAGCGAGCCTGCCGGCATGTACATTGGCATTTAAGGTGAATATATATATATATATATATATATATATATATTATATTCGAATTTCAAGAAAGACATTCAACATTCTGTGTAGTTCGAATAGATTAATATCTAACACACACACACACACACACACACACAACACACACACACACACACACACACACCACACATCAGCACAGGCTCACGCATATGTATAAACCGCATTCAGCAGGAAGAAATGAATGTTTTAGGTCGTTGGTTTCTTTCCGAGGGAATGTATTGTAGAACAGGACAATGAGGGCGTGTTGTCTCAAGTTTTTTGACATTTACTATTGCCAAGACTTCATAGCCACGTTCCTGTAGTACATTAATAGCTAAACAGACCATGTAGTTTTATGAAGGGACGTCTGAAAGTCTGGGTAGTGCATGTGTTGTGAAGGGAAAGGTACGCTATAAATCGATTAAGCAGTATCATTTTGTAAAGGCAAATCTGGCCTCTGAGAAACGTGCATAACAGACATTCCGTTTGGAGCAATATTTTGAAACTGCCCGGCACCAAGTTACCCGCACACATTCACATTCACAGTCCGTCACGTACACATGAAAGACACTGGCACAAATGCAGAAAGCGGATCATCCATTTTGAGGATGGCGAATTCAGTGTACATTACATTATGCATTTTGCGTATGCCAGTCCAATCCAGAGTTGTAATGCACATAAAAAAAACCCAAAAACACGACAAAATTCATACTCGTTGCGTCAGAAACAGAACAGAAAAGGAGAACAAGAGAGGTCCACAGAGTGAGGGCAGCATTTCTGAAGGATCTGGCGCGACCGCGGGCGACTGGGAACCACAGAGGGACTCTTCTCTGTGTGTGTGTGTGTGTGTGTGTGTGTGTGGTGTGTGTTCGTTTATGGCCTCGGTGTTTGGACTGAAAATTATCAACGGTCCTGTCACAGTTTAGTGCGGAAGGGTTCTCAACATGCAGTGCCCTGTAGAATCCCAAATGAGTTGAATTCTCGCGTGGGCTGTCAGAACTGACCGAGATGGCGTCATTTTTCTGTCCTATCCATCGGTTTTGACTGTCAACAGTGGATCGAATCTGAGTAATGGGATGAAATACAGTTTACTGGATGTCATCGACATGTCGTGTTATAACAGCTACAATTTAAGAAGGCGGTCTCAAGGGGTCAGCATCTATCAGGAGACAACACTTTGGAATCCTATTTCAGTGTTCTGTCTTGTTACTTGGTTACGCTATTCTAATTTAGTCAGATCTACGTCATATGAATTTGTAATCGAGCACATGCGATCACGCTTTTGAAGTTGTTTCTCTATAGAGAAACAACTTCATGGGATGGGGCAGATTTTGCTGCGCGCAGCAGCAGGTTTCAGTGGTAAAACAAGGCTGTGGTGTTTCTCCAGACAATACATACTTTCGCGCACACTGTGGCGTAACGAAATCCGCGACATAGACACTTGACGTGCACACTATGCTGCTGTGTTCTATTTGGCGGGAGTTGTGAGACGTCTGTGTGTGGTCTGTGTGTGTGGACGGATGAAATGATGGCTATCTCCTAAGGCACCTCGTTGGAGGGCTTTTTACTTTTACTTTGAATTCACCTTCTCCAGACCTACCTGTCACGATTTTTGTCCTGCCGCATTTTCAAAAGAGTTATCGCCGACTTTAAAAAATCGGTCATGTTATGAATTTTTTCGAAAAAGTGTTCAATTCCTTCATTTTCTAGACTTTGGAAGTTCACCCAATCACGCTGACTGTATTCGTGCTACAGCTCTGTAGCTCTGATGGTTTTGTGTAAAAAAAAAATTTCCGAGGTACGGGTGGTTTGCACATAAGACCATATATCTATGAAAAGACTACTGCAAATTACTTATCATCCCGGCGTTTTTATGTTGTTTCCATAGTAATGGAAACAACATCATAGGACGGGCTAAATTTTCCACGTTCATGGGCAAGCATCTGTGGTACAAACGCACGTCACTGCCGATCTCCCGCAGAGACGATTTTGCAAGTGTAACTCTGACAATGACGTAAGAAAACGTGCGTCATCGATGCTGACATGTACGGTGTGCCGAACGCACTTCTCCTCCTCAGTGAGTGCCGTCTGTGCGTATGTGTGTGCGGGCGTGCGGCTGTGTGTGTGTGAATTGTGTCCAGGCCCGTTTCTTCGAAAATACTCAACCGAATGGCTTCACATTTGGGGTATCCAAATATATCAAAATGTTACATTAGAGAAACCAAGCGTGTGATGATTGCTTAAGTGATTTGGGAGTCACTACTAGAAAATGGTCGCTCTTATAGTTTTCATGTAAACCGAGCCTGAGTTGACATTGCATGTGAACCCAGTTCAGGTGCCTATTTCTCCGAAAATACTGAACCGATCGATTTCAAATTTGGGGTTTCTAAATGAATCGGGATTGTTGAATAGAAGGCCCGATCTAGGTACGATTGCACACATGATTTGCGAGTTATCGCCCTTTTCAGAAAAAGTGGCTTTCTGGCGTTTAAAGGCGTGATATTTACCTAAACCACTCCATTTTTTGGACATAGATAGCATGAATACGGACTCTCAACTAAGTGAATTTTGGAGGTTGTCGCTTTTATACTTTTGGCGTAAGCCGTACCTGATGAAAGTGCTGGTGAACACACTTTAGATCTCAAAATCGCTCCTACTATACATAGATAATGAGCTTGGGGTGCCATAAAAAATATACAAAAAAATAGAAAAATTCACTGCAGCCGTTATCGTCAGTTGACTCGAAAATTTGTACTCACAGCACATTTCCTCTGCAAGCCACACGCCTCACAAACATCAAAGAAGAGACGCACGCGCACTGACGTAAAGTAAGTGCGTCATGTTTGATTGACGTGATGCTGTTTTTATGTTGTTTCCATAGTAATGGAAACAACATAATACGACGGGGTAAAATTTCCACGTTCATAGGCAAGCATCTGTGGTACAAACGCACGTCACTGCCGATCTCCCGCAAAGACGATTTTGCAAGTGTAACTCTGACAATGACGTAAGAAGCGTGCGTCTCCGATGCTGACGCGTATGGTGCTCCGAACGCACTTCTCCTCCTCAGTGAGTGCCGTCTGTGCGGATGTGTGTGCGGCTAAGATTGTTGAATAGAAGGCGCGATCCAGGAACGATTGCACACATGATTTGCGAGTTATTGCCCTTTTCAGAAAAAGTGGCTTTCTGGCGTTTGAAGGCGTAATATTCATCTAAATCACTCCATTTTTTGGACATAGATAGCACGATTACGAACTCTCAACAGTGTGAATTTGGGAGATTGTCGCTATTATACTTTTGACGTAAGCCGTACCTCATGAAAGTGCTGGTGAACCCATTTTAGATCTCAAAATCGCTCCTACTATACATAGATAATGTGTCTGGGGTGCCATGAAAAATATACAAAAAAAATTAGAAAAATTCACTGCAGCCGTTATCGTCAGTTGATTCGAAAATTTGTACTCAAAGCACATTTCCTCTACACAAGCCACACGCCTCACAAACATCGCAGAAAAGGCACACGTGCACTGACGCAAAACTGTATCAGCGTCAGTTTGCGGACGTCATGTTTGATTGACGTGATGCTGGCATTTCTTGGGGGTGTGTCGTCACTTTTGGGAAGTTCTCTATTTGTAAACGGGGAAAGCGGGAGTTTCATTGATGTAGTGAGCTTTGATTTTCCCACTGACCCTCACTCAATAGCATAGTAGAGTGAGAGAACACCACATAGGTCTCAATGGAGCACATGCACAAACGCGGCTCGCGCAAGTCTGCGTGCGTGCGTGCGTGCGCGCGCGTATATCTGTGTGCGCGCGCGCGCAGCAGACATAACACATAGTGAGAAAACGTTCATAGATTAAAAAAAAAAAAAAACAACTTGACGTCTCTCTTTCAAAACCAAGATTGGTCTGACAAGCCCGGTCAGTTGTTTCCATTTGTGGTGTGTGTGTGTGTGTGTGTGTGTGTGTGTGTGTGTGTGTGTGTGTGTCCTCCCGAATACATGGCATTACAAAAGAACGACCGTGACGACAGCAGGTGATTAAATGGAAACAACATATTGGGCTGGTGGCCATCTTGTTTTTCTTGGGGTTGTCTCGCCACTATCTTTCCGAATTCCTCTGTTTGGAGACGTGGTGTATTTTACTTCTACTATGTCGCCATCTTCGTGCAATCGCAGAGAAGACACGGGATACAACAGAATACAACTCCAATACTTTATGAACAGAATATGCACGGAGAACAAATTCATGAAAGAAGAAGAACCCAGAACGCTGTGCAGGGCTGCTTACGTACTGAACAGGTCAGATCTAGAACATTCCTCAACTTACTGGAAGGTTCGATATCTTTCCAAGGTGACGTAATCTACTGACGTTACTGCACCAGCATGTTCTGGGATGGTCTAGAAATTATTTTGCATCGAAATGCAGTATCTTTTCGCGATCTCTACAACTTGACATGTGGAAAGCGGGAATTTCAGTGGGTTTCGTTTTTGCCACTGACTCACACTCAGAAGCATAATGTGTGTGTGTGTGTGGGGGGTGGGGGGGGGGGGGGGGTGCGTGCGTGCGCGCGCAAGCGCGTGTCTTAGGCGAGAGAGAGAGAGAGGGTCTCTTCTCCGATACCAGTAAGCAATCGTCTGTCAGTCAGGTCTGCGGGAAGTAACTCTGTCAAAGGGGAACGACTTTATTACAAGAATTCATTCACCCATGTAGAACCTCGCATACGCCAAAAAGTTTGTGACGTCAACCAGCTAGGCGAGCTCACACGACCTCATGTGTTTGGGTTTTTTTCAAGTGCATAGAGGCACGATAAGGGTTTTCAGTATTTTCTTTATAGTGTCAGCATGCTTGATGTCAGAGCTTGCGTTCCGTCGTGTGCGCGCGGGCTGCATACATGACACAACGACTACGACTGTGACTACAGCAGGTCATTGAATGGAAACAACACATTGGGCTGGTGGCCATCTGTTGTCTAGTGTGACAACTGCACATATGACAGGAACTACTGCACTGTTATAGCTTTTGCATTAAGAATAACTGAACTTTTAGTTAAACATAGCTTTTTTGAAGTTTCTATGAGAAGCACCGGTAAAAAGAGTTCTAATTTTGCGATTTCATAAGTACAATCCAAGGTATTCTAGTCCCCATTTCACCAGCCCTCTAGATCTTCCAGATTTTATGTAAAAATTAATTCAGTCAGGGAAGTCACAAAAGCAACAGGGAAATCACAAGACATGCACAAGCATCATCTGTCATACCACCAGTGTGAAGCTGACGTCAAACGCTTAGTTCACAGAGAAAATCAGTATCATCACTGCCTCCGACATTTCCAGCCCTCTAGATCTTCCAGATTTCATGTGAAAAATAATTCAATCGGGGAAGTCACAAAGCCAACAGGGAAATCACAAGACATAGCAAGCATCCTCAGACGATCCCAGTGCTAGAGTGCTAGAATTTTTTAGATTTTCTTCATTATCTCCGAGCCAATGTGTTTGTGCGGACTCGGATTTGAAACTGAAGAGGCAACATTTGATGAATCAATGTTTCAAATACAAATGGAAACATTTGACCTTTGAAACAATTTGAGTCAGAACCCAAAATTTGAAATTCCAAATTGAATTTGAAATTTGGCATAAGGACTGAGTTGGTAGGGTTTGAAACCCACCAGGGCCATAGTTTGTACAGACCCTTAAAAAAAAACAAACACCCCCTCCGGTCTCAACAACTACGGACCTATCGTCTTGGCGTCTGGAGAGACTGCTGTTGAACCGCTACAGAACGCAGAGTATCCGTGTGAACAAAGTCCTATCCTCCACGGTCTCCACATCCGGGGTTATATCACAAGGAAGCATGATCTCCCCCTTCCTTTATATCTTGTTCACCAACGACTGCTGAAGTTCTGCAGAGAGCCAGTATACCATGAAGTTTGTGGACGAAAATAAATGCAAATGTAAATTCCGAAATTGAAATAGCTGAGCCCGCCCTTCGCACCACGTGATTGTAATGTGTTTACGTCCATTGTGTGAGAGAATACATGTGATTCACGTGAGCGTGCGTGTTCGGTTCAGTTTGCGGCGCTTTGAGCTGATTCATGAAATTGGGTAAAGCACCTGTACATTACTCATTATTATTATTACGATACTGCGCTCGTGGAGCTGACCAACTCCGGCTCTGAATGCCAGCAGCAGGTCGACCGGTTTGTCAGATGTTAGTTAAACTGTCAGGCTGAATGTTGGGGAGGTGTGTGTGTGTGTGTGTGTGTGGGGGGGGGGGGGTGAGGACCCTCGAGAGATGGTCGTCGACTTCAGAAAGACAGGTGCAGGTCAGTGCGGTCCGCAATCTGCCTGTCAGCCACTAGTGATTGACGGTCAGCTTGTCGAGCGCACTGACGTGTACGAGTATCTTGGTGCATACGTTGACAATCACAGAAAACACTTCAAGAAGGCCCAGAGCAAGCTGCGGAAGGTATACGCTCTCTTGGCGTCAGCACTGAGATCTTCAAAACCTTTTGCATCTGTTTTATTTAAAGTCTTACCTTTCTCTACTGGTTCGGTAGTCTGAACAATAGGAATTTAAAGAGGATTATAAATGGCAGCCTTGGCACAAGAGGAATGCGCCGGCCATTCCGCACTGAACTCGCCGGCAAGGACCACGTTTATCATTAGTTCAGTGTGCATATGTCAGGTTGTTTACGGTTTGCTGGTCCCAAAAACATGGCGCCAAGCGATCATGTGTTAACGATTTCACGGGTGGCTATTCATAGAAACCGACAAATTGACATCATTTCAAAACAGAGCATTTCTATAAAATTGCCTTTCAGGACGGTCAAGATCAGTTCAAATTGAAAAAAGAAATCAGCAGCAAATCTGTGCTCTGTGGACATATGACAGAAGGTGGTCAGTGGTCAGAAGTGAATCACCCAACTTGCTCAAAGTTAGTTTTGGTGATTTCCATCACATCTTTTCAGAAACTCTAGTATTTTCTCCATGCCCTTCAGATTAAACTTTCAAGGGAAAATTAAAGATGAGATTACAAGAATGGCA
This sequence comes from Batillaria attramentaria, assembly GCA_018292915.2. Lineage (NCBI taxonomy): Eukaryota > Metazoa > Mollusca > Gastropoda > Batillariidae > Batillaria > Batillaria attramentaria. The sequence goes on from JACVVK020000631.1 coordinate 85,405, forward strand.
TTTGCTTACCTTGCTCCTGGCTTCCCTACCACAGCTGATCATAAACTTGGACAGCAACAGCTCAAGAAAGGAAGTTTGGACAGAGTCAAGGAGCAGCATCGCCCTCACACTCCTTCACAACACCGAGCTGCCTTTGCCAGGCTCTGTAGAGACCAACAACAGTGTGGACGTATCCAGCTTAGTCTCGTCTCATGCAGTGGATATGTCTTTTCCCTTTCATGTTATGACCACCCCTGTGTCCACCATGCGTCAGCTTCAAGTGGAATACACGTCACCCCATCAAGGTGGGCCTCTGTCTCTCTCTTTCTCCAAATTACTACTCACCAAACGTAGACAGGTAAAATGGCGCAAGATGCAGCAACCTCATTTTTTTGATAAATTGTACAAGTCTCACAAAGACAATAATCATTTCAAAATCTAACAAGTCGTTGACGGTTTACACTTATGGAGTGTACAGACCTCCAGTGAAAAAAAAAAAGATTAAGATAACTTTGTTGATCCCATTGCTGGGATATTAAGTTTTTGTTGTCGTTGTTGTTCGTTTGTTTGCTGTTCTTAAATATTACTGAGTACGTCTTTCAGCTCTATTTGTGTACCCTGTCAGAATACTATCGCTGCTGTTGTTTTAGGCTTCATTCAGACACCAGGATGGGATGGGAAGAGTCGTATAGACTTCCTCATGGACAGCTGTGTTCAGATCACAGCCCCACCTGGAGGTCGCATTATAGTGAGCTTCGTTGGATTTTATTACGAGGTGGCACTTGGCATCGGCAGCTGCAAGTACAACTCTGTCCGTCTATTCACCACGCCCAACTGCACCGGACACACGATATGGAAATCCTGTAATCCTTCTACGGAGTACATGAATCATCCGAAAATCGCAGATTCTGGTGTCTTGTCAGTCAACTGCAGAATCTCCGACGTGTCCCACATTTCTAAAGACAGCCTTTACAGACGTTTCTCATGTTGTTGGCTTCAAACTTCTTGTTCATCTATCCGGCGCCGGTCTCTATGCTTCACTGTGCAGGTTTCACGAAGAAGATACGGACATCTGTGGAACTGCACCGTGCCGAACTGGGCCGACTTCCAGCAACACTTCCCCTGTAACCTGCACGATAACTGTTTGAACGGGAGGATGAGGCCGACTGTCCGTACATCACCGACTCTGCGGAAGAGAGACGCTTCAGTGGGGGACACAAATGTTACACTATTCTCAGATGGGTTTGTTTATCGTTTGATCGTATAATATTATTTACCAGGTCTTGCCTAAAAATTGCCAAAATCTCAAACCACTGTACTATCATCCGGTTACACTGCAAATGTGAAAAACAAACAAATAATTCAAGCGTGGATTGACCAGTGTGGCTATTTATATTGACTGTGTATTAGGTGCAAATACACAGTCCTTATGCAGCTCTCATGTCTAAACGTTCTTGTCAACAACCAGAATGGTCACAATTTGCTGCCACGTCTGCCTCTGAAAATACCTTATGTAGCCATCGTTTTCCTTGGTTTTATATTCATTACAAGTTGCAGCTTACATCAATTATGACAATCATTTTGGCAACATTTGGCTGCCTTCAGCCATTTCATGCCTTTTACAGTTTGAGATACCGTTTAACTGCTTAAATGGCCTGTCTTGTTTAAGAGTGAATCTTCAGTGCAGCGCATACTATGAAAGGCACACGACCCTACTTATCAAGATCTCTCACCATCTATATATATAAACTAGCTGATGTACCCCGCTTCGCCCGAGCTGACAATTTGATATGTGTAGTTAATGCTTTCTGGTCTCCGTGTTTGGCGATACGAAGTGGAACAGAACGTGAAGGTCAGGTTTTTTTTTTTCCCACCAGATATTTTACCGGGTACCCCTGAGTACTTGCAGCCAGGGCTGATGATGTCATCAGTCTAGTGTTTTCTGTCCCTGTTTGGTGATACATGGTGGAAAAGGACGTTAAACTTCAAGAATATTTTTCTGCCACAATGTTTCCAGGGTAACACTGAGTACACCCTCCAGTTTTTGATAATGATATGAGAACTCATTTTTTTTGTTTTCTAGTCTGTGCTTGGCGATAAGAAAAAGGACGTTCAACTCCGATTTTCCGATGTTTTACCTTCCAGAATGATCTCCCCTGAGTACACCCACCAATTTTGATCGTGATGTGAGAACTGTAAGTTAGGTTTTATCACCAATTCTGTAATTGGTATAGATTACAATGTAATATCTAACACACACACACACACACACACACACACACACACACACACACACACAGAGTTCATTTATAGATAAATGTGTGTTCGCGATAAAATCTAACTTAAAGTTCTCACATTTCCTGGTGGGAAAAAAATTAAGAAGAGTAGAGTTTAACGTCCTTTTCTACAACATGTTGTTAAACAGGGAGGCCAGAAAGCAATTTAAAGTTCTCACATCACGATCAAGATTGGTGGCTGTACTCAGGGGGACACCGAAAACATTTTGGCTGAAAAAAACACACCAGATCGGAGTTTATCATCCTTTTCAATCATGTAACTCCAAACAGGGAGACCAAAAAGCACTAACTACACATATCACATCACCAGGCGAAGCCGGGTCCATCAGCCAGTTCTAAATATTAGTCAGAATCATACCTAAACATGTCTGCATGACCAAGGAAGTCACAATGGCTAAAGCATTAGTTCTTTTCCCCAGAATGCATCTATACCAGAAAGATTTAGGGAATCAATGGGAGCTGCGTCTGACAGATGCACCACGTCACGGAGGTCAGCTGGCGAGTCTAAGTTCCTTTGGCGAGCTTGAAGGTGTTCTGGAGTTGATGAATCTTCTTGATGGTTATAGGGTCTACCCGGACACCACGATAGGTCTTTCATTGACAGGCCACGTGAATCACGACCTGTAAGCATTAAAAAAATCTTGTCAAGAACAATGCATGCATTTTTAAAACCTTTTTAATCTGACCTTTTAATTAAAACAACAACAACAACAAAAACCCAAAACAAAAAACAAATAAAAACTCATGAACAACAACAACAACAACAACAAAACAAACACAGATTTGAAAGTACCAAGTTCCTGCACTTAAGGGTTATGAGACTGTCAGGGAGTACAATCACTTGATTTCCAAATTATAATCAGTATGCAGTCCTTCCAGAAACCACCACCAGCGAAATTTGTCTTCAAGTCGTTTGCGTGGTATTCACTTTGTGTTATGTTTTCCGTTCGCCGAAAAATATGTAGGTGTCTTGCGGATTTCCAGCGAACACCACACTTTCCTTGAACACTGTAAGATGAAAATGTGTACTTGACCCGGAGACCCAACCAAATATACTTTTCGTTTGATCCCTCACCAATAAGCCTCCACCCTCGGGGCGACTCATGAGTGAATCATGATGAAAAGTGAGTGAGTGAGATTTTCGGGCTGAAGGCCGCGCAAGCACCAGAATAATTCGCGGCTAAGCGTGCCTGCACTACGTGAAAAAAGCAAAAATGTAACGTTGGACATATGATGCAAACTGGTCTAGGGGGAAGTATAAACCTAGGACATGCAGGAGACGCTGCACCTTCATGCTAATTTCTTGAACTCCCGATTACAAAAAAGCGTAGAAAACAAATAACAACTACAACTAGGTAAAACAAAGATAAATACTAAGCTCATATATACAGCAAATATTGCAACTTATCTTCTTCTACGCGCAATAAACCAGCTGGCAACCTATGCGCAACATTACTTATTCCTAACCACTGGTAGTGCATTCGTGAGTGAGGGGTTTATAAAACAGAATACAGATGAAATGGAGGAACTTAGAAATCAGCTGAGAGATGGGAGGAAAGACAGAGCGGCTAAATTCGGCAGGTTTTCAAAGAGAAAGAGACAGGCGAATGGGCTGGTGAGGGATAGGCCGAAAAGAGGAAAAAAGAAAAGTCCTTAGTTGCCAATGAAGACAAAACGCCAGGGATGCAGACAGAATCAACGGATAGGAAGGAGAAAAACTGGTGGGCGAGCTGAGCGAAATCAGCCCCACCGCTTGCCATACTCTTGGAATAAGTTATCAGCAGTTAAAGCAAAGTTTACACTCTGCCATAAAAGGAAAAGGCATGATATTGTGTCTATGGCCTGTGTCGCACTGTCCGGGGGGGGGGGGGGGGGGGGGGGCTATCTCCGTGCTCCCGTGATTAACCCTGCATCGAAACACAGGGCTAGCATAGGTAACGACAAATCAACAGTTTTACCGAATTGACGCTAAATCCCGCACGTGCATAGCAAAAACTACAACATATACAGTAAAACAAAACAGAACAACAACATCAAAACCAACAAGAAAACAAAAAATAAAAAACAAAAACAAAATCCAGTTGGGTCTCTGAAAACATACTTTTTGTGCTGACAGACTTTGCATAAAGTGAATCAAGTGTTTTTTAGAGATATCATAACACATGACCTACATTTGTTCGGTATTGTGCTGCTTGTTTTCTTAAGCTTTGGCTTTTTACTCTAGATATATTCTAGATGTTCTCCACACACTTTGCATCGAATTATCTAGTGTAATACTATTGTGCTGTTCTGAACAGAGAGGTTCAGACGTTGTTATTCT
>JACVVK020000631.1:92500-182500 GCA_018292915.2 Batillaria attramentaria
TGTGGACATGTGAGGAAACAAAAACAAGGCAGACACAGCCGAAACTTCCCAGCATTGCAGTTTTCTGTGTGCAACAAGTTAAATCCTATTCTGTGTGAAATGAGTCCAGTGCTGGGTGGCCGGATGAAGTCGACGGACAAACCAAAGAAAATACCTGTAGGTGCACCAACAGCGTCGTATGCTCCTGACGTCACTTTGATCCGGTGCCCAGCCAATCACACCACTCACGTCTTCCTGTCATGTGACGTGTTGAGCGCGTGCTGGGGGCAAGATGACGAGCCGTGTCATGCGCCTGTGACACCACTTCCGCCCCTCCTTCACGTGCGCCAGTGGCGTCACGCACGTGCACGTACACCCTCGTCTGCGACTTCCACCCTGACTGTGGGGACCACAGTGACGAAGACTTCTGTGTCTTCCCCGCCGTGTACTCCTGGCGTACAGTTTGACTGTGGCAGACAACAGGTATTGAATCTTAAATTTCCATTTCGACGTTGTTGTTCCCGTCTGGTGGTGTTTGGTTCCTCTGAGACGAAGGAACGTGTAATGCAAAGGTCAGACTGACCAGCGATTCAGCCTCTTTTTCATGCAATTGTCTGTTTGTTTTGTCCGTATTAGTGTGTCCAGCGGGAGTACCGGTGTGACGGAGCAAAGCACTGTCTGACCGGGCTCGACGAAACCGACTGCTTTGTAAATTTTAAAAGCTTTATAGTGTATCAAAATACATCTTACCATGTGGTGGACTTTTTAAGCAACGGGACATGGGCATTCACTTTATGGAATCACACACACGGCAGCACAACTTTCCCGTGCCCGGAGACTCACTTCCAGTGCCCGGGCACCACTCTCTGTCTGCCGGTGTACGTGCGCTGTAACGACGTGCCCGACTGTCCGGGCCGTGAGGACGAGGAGTGTAACAGTTACGTATGCCCCGGGTTCTACCGTTGCCGGGATTCGAAGGTGTGTCTCCACCCCAAACACGTGTGTGATGACGTGTGGCAGTGCCCTCAGCGTGACGACGAGCTTCTGTGTAACTTCCGCTGTCCACAGAGCTGCATCTGCTACGGTCTGGCTCTGTTCTGTCACAGCGTATTTCAGGTCAGTGCTCTACACCAACTGCGCTTTTTGGACGCTCGTGGGACCGGCATGACTCTTGCAGACGTGCAGAACAACACAATGCTGATTTACCTCAACCTGGCTTCGTGTGGTTTGACAAGCATCGGCAACTTTACACTCCACAATCTGCAGACTCTGGACATCAGCAACAACCAGCTTGTCTTTGTGACTGGAGATGACGTGAATCACTTAAACAGTCTGAAGTCTCTCTTTTTGTCTGGAAATCCATTTAAGACCGTCTTTCCTTCAGGTGAATACACACCAGCTTTACGTTCACTCGGACACTCCATCTTTCACGTGTCCACATGGAAGACATTGACATCGCCAACATGTCGCGGACCTTTCCCAATGTAGAAACTCTCAACTTGACCGGCTGTGGCATACAGCACGTGCTGGGGGAGGGGTTCCAGTCACTCACACATCTCCACGCACTAGACATTCGAGGTTGTCCAATGAAAGGTTTCCCACGAGGGATTTTCGCGGGTTTGAGTAAACTGACTGACGTGTACAGTGACAACTACAAGCTGTGTTGCTCGGCCACACTGCCTGAAGGATTTAACCTGGCCAGATGTCGAGCACCGCAAGATGACATCTCCTCGTGCGACGCGTTGCTCAGATCCGACTCGTTTCGAATCGCTTTATCTGTGTTTGCCATTTTGGCTCTGTTTGGAAACGCAGGAAGCTTGGCATGTCATGTATTTACCAACAAAAGCGCGAGAAACACGGGTTATGGTGTTTTTGTGACACACCTCTGTGTGTCGGACTTCCTCATGGGTGTTTATTTGTCAGTGATAGGCGTGGCTGATCGTCTGTATTTTGGTACGTATCTATGGGAAGATGTAAAATGGAAAGAAAGCTCAGCATGTAAGACGGCAGGCTGTCTGTCTCTTGTGTCTAACGAGGTGTCTGCCTTCATCATCTGCCTCATCACTCTCGATCGTTTCCTCGCCATCCGCTTCCCATTCAGTACTCTGCACTTTAACCGGGTTTTCTGCGCATGCGGCCTGTGGCGTTATTTGGGTTATAGGTGTGACGATAGCTGTTGTGCCTCTGCTGACGTCACATTTGGAGTTTTATGGTCAGACCGGAATCTGTATCCCGCTTCCTATCACGACAGTCAGTGCTGACAGCCACAGTTACTCGTTCAGCGTGATGATCGTCCTCAACTTTGTCCTCTTTGTTCTCATCGCCGCGGGCCAGGTCCTGATCTACTGGTCTGTTCAGAAGAACAGCATGAGCACATCAAGTACAAACAAAAGCTCCAATGACCTGACCATTGCCCGCAGACTTATTGCCATCGTCATGTCGGACTTTCTCTGCTGGTTCCCGATCGGTCTTCTTGGTCTCATGTCGACCAATGACGTCCCCGTGTCTGGAGAGGTTAACGTGGTCATGGCCATCTTTGTTCTTCCTTGTAACTCGGCTCTCAACCCTTTCCTCTACACCTTCAACATGTTACTGGAACGTAGACAGAGGGTGAAAGAGCAACGTTTGCGGAGGATTTTGCTGGCTGAACTGAAGAAGCATAAGGCCGCGTCCACATGAAAAGCGGTTGAGCCGCGCTGTAGCGGCGCTGTAGCCGCGCTGCGGAAATAGTAATAGAGTTTATTGTTGGAGTGGCCACACGAGTCGCTACCACCGCGCGGTTAGGCCCGATGCACACGAGCGTCAGCGTCAGCACCATGAAGCAAGCAGCGAAGGCTGTCTCGCATCATACGCCTCGCGTGAGCGCGCGGTGTGCGCCGTTTGCATGCACACTTGGCTTCGGCGTCATTCGCCTGCACGGCCTGTTCGCTGACCCACACTGCACGCGCTGACCCACACTGCTTTCTGGTTGGCTGAAACCAAGTCTGCAGCGCGGCGTCAGCAGCAGAAATAGGACATGTTCTATACGCGGCGTCATAGGATTCCGCCGCCTGGCACCATTGATGCCGTTGCCTGACGCCAGGCGCCGATGTCATGCACACGTGGCAGCGCCTTGAAACTGCCGCCGGGAGTGAGATCCGCCGCGCGGCATCATGACGCTGACGCTCGTGTGCATCGAGCATTACCGCGAGCTCACTGCTAGCGTCGAGCGGTGGTAATGTTCCAAACAATTAACACCGCTCAAAGCTCGCGGTGGCCGGCCGAAAAATAGATGTGATGCATTTTTTTTTTAACGTGATGGGGGTGAGCGGTGGTCTGGTAGCGCGTTGGATTTAGCGGCTGCGCTACTGAATGGCCGTCACCAATGTCACGGCGATGAAGCGTGGGTTCGAGCCCAGGTCGAGCTTGTGATATGTGATACCGGTTTTTCGTGGCTGCCGGGCTGCTCATCGGGGGAGGCAGCCGGAATTTTCCCGAAAGGGATAATAAAGTAAATAAACAAACCAAAAAAACAAACCACTACCACCCCCCCCCCCCCCAAAAAAAAAAAAAAAAAAAAAACCAACAAAAAACAACAAAAAACCACCACCACCACCACCACCAACAACAACAAAAACAACGATAAAAAAAAACCCCGTCTTTTGTGTCTTTCTTTCGCAACGTTAGTGCTTGCAGAAGAAGCTGGTTTTGAAAATGACATACGCCCACCAAACCTAATCTCTGTCATCAAAAAGAATTCCTCGCCGTATATATGGCGATGGTTCAGACAACTCTGAAAGTAAGAGATACCTCCTCTCTGCCATTTTGATTCTGTCTATGAACAGATATTACAACAAATCGTGCACAGCTAGGAGCAGGCTAGCATACAACTAGCTACGGCAGTTCTTCATGTGGCCACGCAAGCTTTAACCAGCAGCGCAGCTGGCTACTCGCTAGCTAGCCGCTAGCTATCGCCGCTTTTGGTGTGGCCACCCACCGATCGCTGCTCAGCAGCTCGCTTACCGCGAACTCACAGCGCGGCTACAGCGCAGCTTGTCATTTGGACGAACCCTAAGGCCGCGTCCACATGAAAAGCGGTTGAGCCGCGCTGTAGCGGCGCTGTAGCGGATATAGTAATAGAGTTTATTGTTGGAGTGGCCACACGAGTCGCTACCACTGCGCGGTTACCGCGAGCTCACTGCTCGCGTCGAGCGGTGGTAATGTTCCAAACAATTAACACCGCTCAACGCTCGCGGTGGCCGGACTGTAGAGCTGTAGACATGCCACAAACGGAGCTATCGCTTGGGTGTTACCCCGTTTTAACACACACACACACACACACACACACACACACACACACACACACACACACACACGCGCACAGACACACAGGCAGACAGACAGAGAGACAGACAGACAGACACACACACAGACATGCCACAAACGGAGCTATCGCTTGGGTGTTTCCCCGTTTTAACACACACACACACACGCGCGCGCGCGCGCACAGACACTGACACACAGAGACACAGGCAGACAGACAGAGAGACAGACAGACAGACAGACACACACACACAGATATGATACCTATCAGAAATACGAGTAGGCGTAAAAGATTAGTTATTACTGACTAATAATTGTATGAATTATTACCGACGGACTAATTGTAGCGCTCCAGATAAAATGTTGCAAGCTTACCTTTCACGCATGCATCTACCTTTATGTTTTGAAATACTTATGATGTACAAGTCCCTTTGGTTGAATACACGTGAAGTTGTGTAATGGTTGAAATACCAACACCTATCCAAGGTGTTTGGAAATTTTGCATGTTTTGTCCTATTTTCCACCGTCATGTTTCAATCGCTCCTCAAAAGTGTTTCAAACGGAAAACAGGTATGCGTACAGCTGTTGCTGCAATGGACCTGAGTACATGTATATGGGTGAATATCTGGATTGACTTTGTGCCAGTAAAACAGGCTGAGTACAGCATTTTAGTCCTGTAGACGGTTTGTTATCAGGTAAAAGACGCTTGCCTGTACTAGTCACAAATAAACTGTTTCACGTGCAGTGTCTTGTTTCTGTGTCTGCGTGAGTAGTGTGTATTGTGTCACGCCACTGTGACGTGGTGAACTGTTTAGCCGTTGGTCACGAGCTACGAGAGTTCAAGTGGGGCGTTACATTTCTGCTCTCTGCGGTTGGCAGTGCAGGTCACTTTTTGCAGTCTTTGCAAACCTTCATTGGCGTAGACCGGGTCATTCGTTTGGCCGGTTGTTGGGGCGTAGCTATCCCCGGGTTGGACATATTGCCGTCCTTTGCAAGGGTCTGGTTGAGGTGAGTTGTTTTAGTATCGGTAGGATACCTGTTTTGTACGTTTGAAATCTCTTCAACTCTCTGGCCGGGTCGGTCGGCCTGACTGGGGTTTGCCGTCGCGTGAGCCGAGCCCCGTACTCGCGTCTGATACAGTGTGCCTGTGCGACAGTTCTGTCCGCTTGTTATTCGGTTGTTTGTCCCTTTTTGTTGCGTGTTATTGTTACGGGAGGAAGGGGTAACGTCCGCTTGTGGTTCGAATAGTAAACACATCACACAGATTAGCCTGTTTCAACCGGTTTATGTACCGAGCATTCTGGTTTCCGAGGAAAAGGTTATGGGACGGGCTGAAACGTGACGTAACGGAAAGGGTGGGAATTGAGTGAATCTTACTGCCATCTGAGCTGGCCAACCTAGGCCTCTTTTCCTTTTTTCTATTCCGTCTGTACGGACTGGCTGAGGACGCGGAGTGCTACTGGACGCAGGAGTGACCCCGCCAGCTGGAAAGGACTTGATCCACGTGACAAGCCTAGACTCCCTGGATTTGGCCGACCACCGCTGGACATCGTTCACCGGTCCCGCCAGGAGGAGACAACCTGGTTCACGTGTCAACTGTGTCCCCTCGGATTCCGCTTTGGCATCGGGGAAACGTGTTGCAAGTTGTCTCCAGGACAGCGTAAAGACGGCTAGTGCTTGCCAGGGCAGTAACGATCCCTACCCTTTTTTTTTTCCATTCGTAGCGTTAGTGGTGGTTCTTCCCTATAACCTTACCCCGTACTTTGTGTGGCATCTAGTGGAGGTGCCAGTGTTAGAGTGTTAACCCTTTGCTAAGCTTTCTTTTCTCTTGAGGGTTGGGGCGGGTCTTACCTGGTTGGTTAGTGGGCTTTGAGGCGTGGTGCGTGTGACACTTTGTTTAGCCACTTGATTAGGTTTAGTAGGATTTCTTTCTTTCCGGGTCGGAGTGGTACAACACACACACACACACACACACACACACTGTCTCTCTCTCTCCCCTCATGTACGTGCTTTCGGTTTTTACGTATATTTCCTTGTAACGTGAGTACTTTCAGATAAACCGCTTGCATGTATACGATGGGAATTAGGATTAAAAAGTATCTTGTATTAATATACATTCGAATTACAAGACCTGCAACACACACACACACACACACACACACACACACACACACACACACACACACACACACACACACAGAGGCCTAACGGACAATTCGAGGACTTCACGCGCTTACGGACAACCGATTTTTCTTGACAAAAAGAGACGTTTCGAGAAAATATTTGTTAACCGCTTCACCTGACATGAAATTGGATGCAGCCATCCTTATTCTTGATTTATTTTTACGGTCAATTTATGTCCTGGATAGCGAAATACGAGGCAAATACCGGATTTTCATATCTAACTTTTTATTTTAATTGTTTCGTTTTATACGCCGTTTTTGTGTTTCGCCAAGAAGAATATTACATAAAATATATGCAGGCTGATCGTGTTTTAATCATTCTTATGTGCCTCTTAATGGAATGAAGCCCATGATTAAGTCCCAGAACAGATAGTTTTGATTATTCACACACACACACACACACACACACACACACACACACACACACACACACACACACACACACACACACACGCTTAAGTACGTGCAGTCGGTTTTACAATAGAGGTATACTTATTTGTAACCTGAGTACTTCAAGCGAGCCTGCCGGCATGTACATTGGCATTTAAGGTGAATATATATATATATATATATATATATATATATATATATATTCGAATTTCAAGAAAGACATTCAACATTCTGTGTAGTTCGAATAGATTAATATCTAACACACACACACACACACACACACACACACACACACACACACACACACACACACACACACACATCAGCACAGGCTCACGCATATGTATAAACCGCATTCAGCAGGAAGAAATGAATTGTTTTAGGTCGTTGGTTTCTTTCCGAGGGAATGTATTGTAGAACAGGACAATGAGGGCGTGTTGTCTCCAAGTTTTTTGACATTTACTATTGCCAAGACTTCATAGCCACGTTCCTGTAGTACATTAATAGCTAAACAGACCATGTAGTTTTATGAAGGGACGTCTGAAAGTCTGGGTAGTGCATGTGTTGTGAAGGGAAAGGTACGCTATAAATCGATTAAGCAGTATCATTTTGTAAAGGCAAATCTGGCCTCTGAGAAACGTGCATAACAGACATTCCGTTTGGAGCAATATTTTGAAACTGCCCGGCACCAAGTTACCCGCACACATTCACATTCACAGTCCGTCACGTACACATGAAAGACACTGGCACAAATGCAGAAAGCGGATCATCCATTTTGAGGATGGCGAATTCAGTGTACATTACATTATGCATTTTGCGTATGCCAGTCCAATCCAGAGTTGTAATGCACATAAAAAAAACCCAAAACACACGACAAAATTCATACTCGTTGCGTCAGAAACAGAACAGAAAAAGGAGAACAAGAGAGGTCCACAGAGTGAGGGCAGCATTTCTGAAGGATCTGGCGCGACCGCGGGCGACTGGGAACCACAGAGGGACTCTTCTGTGTGTGTGTGTGTGTGTGTGTGTGTGTGTGTGTGTGTGTGTTCGTTTATGGCCTCGGTGTTTGGACTGAAAATTATCAACGGTCCTGTCACAGTTTAGTGCGGAAGGGTTCTCAACATGCAGTGCCCTGTAGAATCCCAAATGAGTTGAATTCTCGCGTGGGCTGTCAGAACTGACCGAGATGGCGTCATTTTTCTGTCCTATCCATCGGTTTTGACTGTCAACAGTGGATCGAATCTTGAGTAATGGGATGAAATACAGTTTACTGGATGTCATCGACATGTCGTGTTATAACAGCTACAATTTAAGAAGGCGGTCTCAAGGGGTCAGCATCTATCAGGAGACAACACTTTGGAATCCTATTTCAGTGTTCTGTCTTGTTACTTGGTTACGCTATTCTAATTTAGTCAGATCTACGTCATATGAATTTGTAATCGAGCACATGCGATCACGCTTTTGAAGTTGTTTCTCTATAGAGAAACAACTTCATGGGATGGGGCAGATTTTGCTGCGCGCAGCAGCAGGTTTCAGTGGTACAAAACAAGGCTGTGGTGTTTCTCCAGACAATACATACTTTCGCGCACACTGTGGCGTAACGAAATCCGCGACATAGACACTTGACGTGCACACTATGCTGCTGTGTTCTATTTGGCGGGAGTTGTGAGACGTCTGTGTGTGTGTCTGTGTGTGTGGACGGATGAAATGATGGCTATCTCCTAAGGCACCTCGTTGGAGGGCTTTTTACTTTTACTTTGAATTCACCTTCTCCAGACCTACCTGTCACGATTTTTGTCCTGCCGCATTTTCAAAAGAGTTATCGCCGACTTTAAAAAATCGGTCATGTTATGAATTTTTTCGAAAAAGTTGTTCAAATTCCTTCATTTTCTAGACTTTGGAAGTTCACCCAATCACGCTGACTGTATTCGTGCTACAGCTCTGTAGCTCTGACTGGTTTTGTGTAAAAAAAAATTTCCGAGGTACGGGTGGTTTGCACATAAGACCATATATCTATGAAAAGACTACTGCAAATTACTTATCATCCCGGCGTTTTTATGTTGTTTCCATAGTAATGGAAACAACATCATAGGACGGGCTAAATTTTCCACGTTCATGGGCAAGCATCTGTGGTACAAACGCACGTCACTGCCGATCTCCCGCAGAGACGATTTTGCAAGTGTAACTCTGACAATGACGTAAGAAACGTGCGTCATCGATGCTGACATGTACGGTGCGCCGAACGCGCTTCTCCTCCTCAGTGAGTGCCGTCTGTGCGTATGTGTGTGCGGGCGTGCGGCTGTGTGTGTGTGAATTGTGTCCAGGCCCGTTTCTTCGAAAATACTCAACCGAATGGCTTCAAATTTGGGGTATCCAAATATATCAAAATGTTACATTAGAGGAACCAAGCGTGTGATGATTGCTTAAGTGATTTGGGAGTTATCGCCCTTTTGAGACAAGTTGGTTGTCTTTCGTGTACAGGCGTAATATTTATTTAAATCACTCAATATTTTGGCAGTAGATAGCTTGAATACGGACTCTGAACAGTCACTACTAGAAAATGGTCGCTCTTATAGTTTTCATGTAAACCGAGCCTGAGTTGACATTGCATGTGAACCCAGTTCAGATGCCTATTTCTCCGAAAATACTGAACCGATCGATTTCAAATTTGGGGTTTCTAAATGAATCAAGATTGTTGAATAGAAGGCCCGATCTAGGTACGATTGCACACATGATTTGCGAGTTATCGCCCTTTTTCAGAAAAAGTGGCTTTCTGGCGTTTAAAGGCGTAATACATGTATTTACCTAAACCACTCCGTTTTTTTGGACATAGATAGCATGAATACGGACTCTCAACTAAGTGAATTTTGGAGGTTGTCGCTTTTATACTTTTGGCGTAAGCCGTACCTGATGAAAGTGCTGGTGAACACACTTTAGATCTCAAAATCGCTCCTACTATACATAGATAATGAGCTTGGGGTGCCATAAAAAAATATACAAAAAAAAAATAGAAAAATTCACTGCAGCCGTTATCGTCAGTTGACTCGAAAATTTGTACTCACAGCACATTTCCTCTGCAAGCCACACGCCTCACAAACATCGAAGAAGAGACGCACGCGCACTGACGTAAAGTAAGTGCGTCATGTTTGATTGACGTGATGCTGTTTTTATGTTGTTTCCATAGTAATGGAAACAACATCATACGACGGGGTAAAATTTCCACGTTCATAGGCAAGCTTCTTCTTCTTCTTCTGCGTTCCCTGTTCTGGACTCCGCCTCAGATGATTAGGTTTGTGGTCTTTATATAAGCAGTGGTCTTCAAGAGGTCTGTTTTGCTGCCCCAGAGTTTCTCTGCCAGTGTGGCTCCGTTCGGCCAGTGTTGTGTCCTTGCTTCTTTGAAGAGGGGGCAGGACTGCAGAATGTGTTCCGGGGTTTGAGGGGCTGTTCCGCACGGACAGTCTGGTGAGTGTGACAGCCCAAGGCGGCACGGGTGGGCACGCAGTCTGCAGTGTCCAGTTCGTAGTCTGAAGATGGTGGTCTGTTCATAACGCTGGAGCTGTGGCATCTGGTCGTTAGATGGGGGATTGTGTTGCGCCGTCCAGATTGTCTTGTACTGATGTTTTACCAGAGTCTTGGCTTCTGTGTAGGAGACTGCCTGCTGGGGCAAGCATCTGTGGTACAAACGCACGTCACTGCCGATCTCCCGCAGAGACGATTTTGCAAGTGTAACTCTGACAATGACGTAAGAAGCGTGCGTCTCCGATGCTGACGCGTATGGTGCTCCAAACGCACTTCTCCTCCTCAGTGAGTGCCGTCTGTGCGGATGTGTGTGCGGCTAAGATTGTTGAATAGAAGGCGCAATCCAGGAACGATTGCACACATGATTTGCGAGTTATTGCCCTTTTCAGAAAAAGTGGCTTTCTGGCGTTTGAAGGCGTAATATTCATCTAAATCACTCCATTTTTTGGACATATATAGCACGAATACGATCTCTCAACAGTGTGAATTTGGGAGATTGTCGCTATTATACTTTTGACGTAAGCCGTACCTCATGAAAGCGCTGGTGAACCCATTTTAGATCTCAAAATCGCTCCTATACAAAAAAAAAATTAGAAAAATTCACTGCAGCCGTTATCGTCAGTTGATTCGAAAATTTGTACTCAAAGCACATTTCCTCTACACAAGCCACACGCCTCACAAACATCGCAGAAAAGGCACACAGACACACGCACTGACGCAAAACTGTATCAGCGTCAGTTTGCGGACGTCATGTTTGATTGACGTGATGCTGGCATTTCTTGGGGGTGTGTCGTCACTTTTGGGAAGTTCTCTATTTGTAGACGGGGTAAGCGGGAGTTTCATTGATGTAGTGAGCTTTGATTTTCCCACTGACTCTCACTCAATAGCATAGTAGAGTGAGAGAACACCACATAGGTCTCAATGGAGCACATGCACAAACGCGGCTCGCGCAAGTCTGCGTGCGTGCGCGCGCGTATGTCTGTGTGTGTCTGTGTGCGCGCGCGCGCAGCAGACATAACACATAGTGAGAAAACGTTCATAGATTTCAAAGAAAACAACTTGACGTCTCTCTTCCAAAACCAAGATTGGTCTGACAAGCCCGGTCAGTTGTTTCCATTTAGAGAGAGAGAGAGAGAGAGAGAGAGAGAGAGAGAGAGAGTCTGGTGTGTGTGTGTGTGTGTGTGTGTGTGTGTGTGTGTGTGTGTGTGTGTCCTCCCGAATACATGGCATTACAAAAGAACGACCGTGACGACAGCAGGTGATTAAATGGAAACAACATATTGGGCTGGTGGCCATCTTGTTTCTTGGGGGTGTCTCGCCACTTTCTTTCTGAATTCCTCTGTTTGGAGACGTGGTGTATTTTACTTCTACTATGTCGCCATCTTCGTGCAATCGCAGAGAAGACACGGGATACAACAGAATACAACTCCAATACTTTATGAACAGAATATGCACGGAGAACAAATTCATGAAAGAAGTAGAATCCAGAACGCTGTGCAGGGCTGCTTACGTACTGAACAGGTCAGATCTAGAACATTCCTCAACTTACTGGAAGGTTCGATATCTTTCCAAGGTGACGTAATCTACTGACGTTACTGCACCAGCATGTGCTGGGATGGTCTAGAAATTATTTTGCATCGAAATGCAGTATCTTTTCGCGATCTCTACAACTTGACATGTGGAAAGCGGGAATTTCAGTGGGTTTCGTTTTTGCCACTGACTCACACTCAGAAGCATAATGTGTGTGTGTGTGTGTGTGTGTGTGTGTGTGGGGGGGGGGGGGGGGTGCGGGCGTGCGCGCGCGTCTTAGGCGAGAGAGAGAGGGTCTCTTCTCCGATACCAGTAATCAATCGTCTGTCAGTCAGGTCTGCGGGAAGTAACTCTGTCACAGGGGAACGACTTTATTACAAGAATTCATTCACCCATGTAGAACCTCGCATACGCCAAAAAGTTTGTGACGTCAACCAGCTAGGCGAGCTCACACGACCTCATGTGTTTGGGTTTTTGCAAGTGCATAGAGGCACGATAAGGGTTTTCAGTACTTTCTTTATAGTGTCAGCATGCTTGATGTCAGAGCTTGCGTTCCGGCGTGTGCGCGCGGGCTGCATACATGACACAACGACTACGACTGTGACTACAGCAGGTCATTGAATCGAAACAACATATTGGGCTGGTGGCCATCTTGTTGTCTAGTGTGACAACTGCACATATGACAGGAACTACTGCACTGTTATAGATTTAGCATTAAGAATAACTGAACTTTTAGTTAAACATAGCTTTTTTGAAGTTTCTGTGAGAAGCACCGGTAAAGAGTTCTAATTTTGCGATTTCATAAGTACAATCCAAGGTATTCTAGTCCCCATTTCACCAGCCCTCTAGATCTTCCAGATTTTATGTAAAAATTAATTCAGTCAGGGAAGTCACAAAAGCAACAGGGAATTCACAAGACATGCACAAGCATCATCTGTCATACCACCAGTGTGAAGCTGACGTCAAACGCTTAGTTCACAGAGAAAATCAGTATCATCACTGCCTCCGACATTTCCAGCCCTCTAGATCTTCCAGATTTCATGTGAAAAATAATTCAATCGGGGAAGCCACAAAGCCAACAGGGAAATCACAAGACATAGCAAGCATCCTCAGACGATCTCAGTGCTAGAGGCTGACGTCAAATGTTTAGTTCATGGAATTGACGTCATGTCTCTCTCTCTCTCTCTCTCTGTATGATGACCTGTCTGAGGCTGACGTCAAATGTTTAGTTCACGGAACTGACGACTCTCTCTCTTTCTATCTCCCCCCCCCCCTTCAGCCCCCACCCCCAGTCACGTGGCTAATCGGTCGAGGTCGTAGAGGATCTAGTGTCATTGGTACGACTTGGAGACTTGGAGAGGGGTGAACCGGCAACAATAACAGCAAAACAGACAAAATAAAATGAAGTTTGGAGAAATAAATTTGTAGGACGGGGCCGTTCCTCCTTGTTGTTCCTGAAAAGTTCGAAAATTGCATAGCATTACTCGGAACGTGTATCGGACACAAAGTATATCACTGACAGCAAGAACTGCTGGTGTGTGTTGGCTGCTTGTCGTGTTGGTCCACAGAGTTACGGGTGCGCTGACGGAGAATTTTTTTTAGATTTTCTTCATTATCTCCGAGCCAATGTGTTTGTGCGGACTCGGATTTGAAACTGAAGAGACAACATTTGATGAATCAATGTTTCAAATACAAATGCAAACATTTGACCTTTGAAACAATTTGAGTCAGAACCCAAAATTTGAAATTCCAAATTGAATTTGAAATTTGGCATAATGACTGAGTTGGTAGGGTTTGAAACCCACCAGGGCCATAGTTTGTACAGACCCTTAAAAAAAAAACACCCCCTCCGGTCTCAACAACTACGGACCTATCGTCTTGGCGTCTGGAGAGACTGCTGTTGAACCGCTACAGAACGCAGAGTGTCCGTGTGAACAAAGTCCTATCCTCCACGGTCTCCACATCCGGGGGTATATCACAAGGAAGCATGATCTCCCCCTTCCTTTATATCTTGTTCACCAACGACTGCTGAAGTTCTGCAGAGAGCCAGTATACCATGAAGTTTGTGGACGAAAATAAATGCAAATGTAAATTCCGAAATTGAAATTGCTGAGCCCGCCCTTCGCACCACGTGATTGTAATATGTTTATGTCCATTGTGTGAGAGAATACATGTGATTCACGTGAGCGTGCGTGTTCGGTTCAGTTTGCGGCGCTTTGAGCTGATTCATGAAATTGGGTAAAGCACCTGTACATTACTCATTATTATTATTACGATACTGCGCTCGTGGAGCTGACCAACTCCGGCTCTGAATGCCAGCAGCAGGTCGACCGGTTTGTCAGATGTTAGTTAAACTGTCAGGCTGAATGTTGGGGAGGTGTGTGTGTGTGTGTGTGTGTGTGGGGGGGGGGGGGGGGGGTGAGGACCCTCGAGAGATGGTCGTCGACTTCAGAAAGACAGGTGCAGGTCAGTGCGGTCCGCAATCTGCCTGTCAGCCACTAGTGATTGACGGTCAGCTTGTCGAGCGCACTGACGTGTACGAGTATCTTGGTGCATACGTTGACAATCACAGAAAACACTTCAAGAAGGCCCAGAGCAAGCTGCGGAAGGTATACGCTCTCTTGGCGTCAGCACTGAGATCTTCAAAACCTTTTGCATCTGTTTTATTTAAAGTCTTACCTTTCTCTACTGGTTCGGTAGTCTGAACAATAGGAATTTAAAGAGGATTATAAATGGCAGCCTTGGCACAAGAGGAATGCGCCGGCCATTCCGCACTGAACTCGCCGGCAAGGACCACGTTTGTCATTAGTTCAGTGTGCAACATGTTTTATGTCAGGTTGTTTACGGTTTGCTGGTCCCAAAAACATGGCGCCAAGCGATCATGTGTTAACGATTTCACGGGTGGCTATTCATAGAAACCGACAAATTGACATCATTTCAAAACAGAGCATTTCTATAAAATTGCCTTTCAGGACGGTCAAGATCAGTTCAAATTGAAAAAAGAAATCAGCAGCAAATCTGTGCTCTGTGGACATATGACAGAAGGTGGTCAGTGGTCAGAAGTGAATCACCCAACTTGCTCAAAGTTAGTTTTGGTGATTTCCATCACATCTTTTCAGAAACTCTAGTATATTTTCTCCATGCCCTTCAGATTAAACTTTCAAGGGAAAATTAAAGATGAGATTACAAGAATGGCATTTGCTTACCTTGCTCCTGGCTTCCCTACCACAGCTGATCATAAACTTGGACAGCAACAGCTCAAGAAAGGAAGTTTGGACAGAGTCAAGGAGCAGCATCGCCCTCACACTCCTTCACAACACCGAGCTGCCTTTGCCAGGCTCTGTAGAGACCAACAACAGTGTGGACGTATCCAGCTTAGTCTCGTCTCATGCAGTGGATATGTCTTTTCCCTTTCATGTTATGACCACCCCTGTGTCCACCATGCGTCAGCTTCAAGTGGAATACACGTCACCCCATCAAGGTGGGCCTCTGTCTCTCTCTTTCTCCAAATTACTACTCACCAAACGTAGACAGGTAAAATGGCGCAAGATGCAGCAACCTCATTTTTTTGATAAATTGTACAAGTCTCACAAAGACAATAATCGTATCAAAATCTAACAAGTCGTTGACGGTTTACACTTATGGAGTGTACAGACCTCCAGTGGAAAATAAAGATTAAGATAACTTTGTTGATCCCATTGCTGGGATATTAAGTTTTTGTTGTCGTTGTTGTTCGTTTGTTTGCTGTTCTTAAATATTACTGAGTACGTCTTTCAGCTCTATTTGTGTACCCTGTCAGAATACTATCGCTGCTGTTGTTTTAGGCTTCATTCAGACACCAGGATGGGATGGGAAGAGTCGTATAGACTTCCTCATGGACAGCTGTGTTCAGATCACAGCCCCACCTGGAGGTCGCATTATAGTGAGCTTCGTTGGATTTTATTACGAGGTGGCACTTGGCATCGGCAGCTGCAAGTACAACTCTGTCCGTCTATTCACCACGCCCAACTGCACCGGACACACGATATGGAAATCCTGTAATCCTTCTACGGAGTACATGAATCATCCGAAAATCGCAGATTCTGGTGTCTTGTCAGTCAACTGCAGAATCTCCGACGTGTCCCACATTTCTGGAGACAGCCTTTACAGACGTTCTCATGTTGTTGGCTTCAAACTTCGGTTCTCTATCCACAGCGCCGGTTCTATGCTTCCTGTGCAGGTTTCACGAAGAAGATACGGACATCTGTGGAACTGCACCGTGCCGAACTGGGCCGACTTCCAGCAACACTTCCCCTGTAACCTGCACGATAACTGTTTGAACGGGGAGGATGAGGCCGACTGTCCGTACATCACCGACTTCTGCGGGAAGAGACGCTTCCAGTGGGGACACCAATGTTACACTATTCTCACATGGGTTTGTTTATCGTTTGATCGTATAATATTATTTACCAGGTTCTAGCCTTAAAAACTGCCAAAATCTGAAACCACTGTACTATCATCTGGTTACACTGCAAATGTGAAAAACAAACAAATAATTCAAGCGTGGATTGACCAGTGTGGCTATTTATATTGACTGTGTATTAGGCGCAAATACACAGTCCTTATGCAGCTCTCATGTCTAAACGTTCTTGTCAACAACCAGAATGGTCACAATTTGCTGCCACGTCTGCCTCTGAAAATACCTTATGTAGCCATCGTTTTCCTTGGTTTTATATTCATTACAAGTTGCAGCTTACATCAATTATGACAATCATTTTGGCAACATTTGGCTGCCTTCAGCCATTTCATGCCTTTTACAGTTTGAGATACCGTTTAACTGCTTAAATGGCCTGTCTTGTTTAAGAGTGAATCTTCAGTGCAGCGCATACTATGAAAGGCACACGACCCTGCTTATCAAGATCTCTCACCATCTATATATATAAACTAGCTGATGTACCCCGCTTCGCCCGAGCTGACAATGTGATATGTGTAGTTAATGCTTTCTGGTCTCCGTGTTTGGCGATACGAAGTGGAACAGACGTGAAGGTCAGGGTTTTTTTTCCCCACCAGATATTTTACCGGGTACCCCTGAGTACTTGCAGCCAGGGCTGATGATGTCATCAGTCTAGTGTTTTCTGTCCCTGTTTGGTGATACATGGTGGAAAAGGACGTTAAATTTCAAGAATATTTTTCTGCCACAGTGTTTCCAGGATAACACTGAGTACACCCTCCAGTTTTGATAATGATATGAGAACTCATTTTTTTGTTTTCTAGTCTGTGCTTGGCGATAAGAAAAAGGACGTTCAACTCCGATTTTCCGATGTTTTACCTTCCAGAATGATCTCCCCTGAGTACACCCACCAATTTTGATCGTGATGTGAGAACTGTAAGTTAGGTTTTATCACCAATTCTGTAATTGGTATAGATTATAGTGTAATATCTAACACACACACACACACACACACACACACACACACACACACACACACACACACACACACAGAGTTCATTTATAGATAAATGTGTGTTCGCGATAAAATCTAACTTAAAGTTCTCACATTTCCTGGTGGGAAAAAAATTAAGATGATTAGAGCTTAACGTCCTTTTCTACAACATGTTGTTAAACAGGGAGGCCAGAAAGCAATTTAAAGTTCTCACATCACGATCAAGATTGGTCTCTGTACTCAGGGGGACACCGAAAACATTTTGGCTGAAAAAAAAAAAAAAAAACCACCAGAAAATCGGAGTTTAACTCTTTGACGACGGAGCGCAATTTCTGACACACGATTTCCTATAGGAAATCGTGTGTCAGAAATTGCGCTCCGTCGTCAAAGAGTTAACATCCTTTTCAATCATGTAACTCCAAACAGGGAGCACTAACTAACAAAAAGCACTAACTACACATATCACATCACCAGGCGAAGCCGGGTCCATCAGCCAGTTCTAAATATTAGTCAGAATCATACCTAAACATGTCTGCATGACCAAGGAAGTCACAATGGCTAAAGCATTAGTTCTTTTCCCCAGAATGCATCTATACCAGAAAGATTTAGGGAATCAATGGGAGCTGCGTCTGACAGATGCATACGTCACGGAGGTCAGCTGGCGAGTCTAAGTTCCTTTGGCGAGCTTGAAGGTGTTCTGGAGTTGATGAATCTTCTTGATGGTTATAGGGTCTACCCGGACACCACGATAGGTCTTTCATTGACAGGCCACGTGAATCACGACCTGTAAGCATTAAAAAAAATCTTGTCAAGAACAATGCATGCATTTTTAAAACCTTTTTAACCTGACCTTTTAATTAAAACAACAACAACAAAAACCCCAAAACAAAAAACAAATAAAAACTCATGAACAACAACAACAAAACAAACACAGATTTGAAAGTACCAAGTTCCTGCACTTAAGGGTTATGAGACTGTCAGGGAGTACAATCACTTGATTTCCAAATTGTAATCAGTATGCAGCCCTTCAAGAAACCACCACCAGCGAAATTTGTCTTCAAGTCGTTTGCGTGGTATTTACTTTGTGTTATGTTTTCCGTTCGCCGAAAAATATGTAGGTGTCTTTTTGCGGATTTCCAGCGAACACCACACTTTCCTTGAACACTGTAAGATGAAAAAGTGTACTTGACCCGGAGACCCAACCAAATACATGTATACTTTTCGTTTGATTCCTCACCAATAAGCCTCCACCCTCGGGGCGACTCATGAGTGAATCATGATGAAAAGTGAGTGAGTGAGATTTTCGGGCTGAAGGCCGCGCAAGCACCAGAATAATTCGCGGCTAAGCGTGCCTGCACTACGTGAAAAAAGCAAAAATGTAACGTTGGACATATGATGCAAACTGGTCTAGGGGGAAGTATAAACCTAGGACATGCAGGAGACGCTGCACCTTCATGCTAATTTCTTGAACTCCCGATTACAAAAAAGCGTAGAAAACAAATAACAACTACAACTAGGTAAAACAAAGATAAATACTAAGCTCATATATACAGCAAATATTGCAACTTATCTTCTTCTACGCGCAATAAACCAGCTGGCAACCTATGCGCAACATTACTTATTCCTCACCACTGGTAGTGCATTCGTGAGTGAGGGGTTAAAACAGAATACAGATGAAATGGAGGAACTTAGAAATCAGCTGAGAGATGGGAGGAAAGACAGAGCGGCTAAATTCGGCAGGTTTCAAAGAGAAAGAGACAGGCGAATGGGCTGGTGAGGGATAGGCCGAAAAAGAGAAAAAAAGAAAAGTCCTTAGTTGCCAATGAAGACAAAACGCCAGGGATGCAGACAGAAATAACGGATAGGAAGGAGAAAAACTGGTGGGCGAGCTGAGCGAAATCAGCCCCACCGCTTGCCATACTCTTGGAATAAGTTATCAGCAGTTAAAGCAAAGTTTACCCACTGCCATAAAAGCAAAAGGCATGATTGTTGTGTCTATGGCCTGTGTCGCACTGTCGGGGGGGGGGGGGGGGGGGGGGGGGCTATCCCCGTGCTCCCGTGATAAACCTGCATCGAAACACAGGGCTAGCATAGGTAACGACAAATCAACAGTTTTACCGAATTGACGCTAAATCCCGCACGTGCATAGCAAAAACTACAACATATACAGTAAAACAAAACAGTACAACAACAACATCAAAACCAACAAGAAAACATAAAATAAAAAACAAAACAAAATCCAGTTGGGTCTCTGAAAACATACTTTTTGTGCTGACAGACTTTGCATAAAGTGAATCAAGTGTTTTTAGAGATATCATAACACATCACCTACATTTGTTCGGTATTGTGCTGCTTGTTTTCTTAAGCTTTGGCTTTTTACTCTAGATATATTCTAGATGTTCTCCACACACTTTGCATCAGCATGTAGTCAGAGAGTTATGTTTACACAGTTGCGTAGTTATTCCTTTTTTGTTATGTTGTTTCCATAGTAATGGAAACAACATCATAGGACGGGCTAAATTTTCCACGTTCATAGGCAAGCATCTGTGGTACAAACGCACGTCACTGCGCAGAGACGATTTTGCAAGTGTAACTCTGACAATGACGTAAGAAAACGTGCGTCATCGATGCTGACATGTATGGTGCGCGGAACGCACTTCTCCTCCTCAGTGAGTGTCGTCTGTGTGTGTGTGTGTGTGTGTGTGTGTGTGTGTGTGTGTGTGTGTGTGTGTGAATTGTGTCCAGGCCTGTTTCTCCGAAAATACTCAACCGAATGGCTTCAAATTTGGGGTATCCGAATATATCAAAATTTTAGATTAGAGCAACCGGCCGTGTGATGATTGCTTAAGTGATTTGGGAGTTACCGCCTTTTTGAGACAAGTTGGTTGTCTGGCGTTTACAGGCGTAATATTTATTTAAATCACTCAATTTTTTGGCTTGAATACGGACTCTGAACAGAGTCACTAGAAAATGGTCGCTCTTATAGTTTTCATGTAAACCGAACCTCAGTTGACATTGCATGTGAACCCAGTTCAGATGCCTGTATCTCCGAAACTACTCAACCGATCGATTTCAAATGTGGGGTTTCTTAATGAATCAAGATCCTTGAATAGAGGGCCCGATCCAGGTACGATTGCACACATGACTTGCGAGTCATCGCCCTTTTCAGAAAAGTTAGCATTGTGGCGTTGGAAGGCGTAATATTCATCTAAATCACTCAATTTTATGGAAATAGATAGCACGAATACGGCCTCTAAACAAAGTGAATTTGGAGGATGTCGCTGTTATACTTTTGACGTAAGCCGTACCTCATGAAAGTGCTGGTGAACCCATTATTTAGATCTCAAAATCGCTCCTACTATATATAGACAATGTGTCTGGGGTGCCATAAAAAATATACAAAAAAAAAAAAAAAAAGGAAGAAAAATTCACAGCAGCCGTTATCGTCAGTTGACTCGAAAATTTGTACTCAATGCACATTTCCTCTACACAAGCCACACGCCTCACAAACATCGCAGAAAAGGCACACGCGCACTGACGCAAAAGGCGGTATCAGCGTCATTTTGCCGACGTCATGTTTGATTGACGTGATGCTGGCATTTCTTGGGGATGTGTGGCCACTTTTCGGAAGTTCTCTATTTGTAGACGGGGAAAGCGAGAGTTTCACTGATGTAGTGTGCTTTGTTTTTCCCACTGACTCTCCCTCAATAGGATAAGAGAGCGAGAGAACACCACATAGGTCTCAATGGAGCACATGCACAAACGCGGCTCGCGCCAGTCTGTGTGTGTGTGCGTGCGTGCATGCGTGCGTGTGTGTATGTGTGTGATCGCGCGCGCGCGCGCAGCGTGTGTATGTCTGACATAACACATAGTGAGAAAACGTTCGCCGCGCAGACTTGTCTGTTAAACATATTGAGCCGGTATTAATTCGATCTTTACACTGCGCACGCAGCAGCAACACTTGGGCCTGCTTTCATTGCAAGAACTGTATCAAAGTTATTACGTCAAATGTATTATGCGTCATCCCAGTGGGGAAAAACGTCATAGATTTCAAAGAATACAACTTGACTCTCTCTTCCAAAAAACAAGATTGGTGTTTCCATTCAGAGAGAGAGAGAGAGAGAGTGTGTGTGTGTGTGTGTGTGTCCTCCCGGATACATTGCATTACAAAAGAACGACCGTGACGACAGCAGGTGATTAAATGGAAACAACATATTGGGCTGGTGGCCATCTTGTTTAATTTGAGCGTTTCACACTGAACATACCATACAAGTATTGCTACTTTCCCCTTTCCTTCTCCCTTCTCAAAACCCTCCCCTACTCCTCTCCTCCCCGCCCCCCCCCCCCCCCCCCCCACACACACACACACATTCAGACTTGGTGAATCGTGGTTAACATTCAGAATGGCCAAATCAGAATACCATTTTTTTCAGCTAGAAATGAGTTCACTAATGCATCACCAGGCAATATCAGATGTGGACTATGTTTAAAATAATTAGTCCTTGGAAAATCTGAATACCATTTTTTTTTCATCTAGGACTGAGTTCACAGATGCAACACCAGACAATGTCAGATCTGGACTAAGTTTAAAATAATTATAGTCCTTAGAAAAGGAAGTGGTATTCAAACATGGTGAGAGAGAGAGAGAGGGGTTGAGAGTAATGTGTGTGAGTTTATTTGTCTCAGGTATCAGAGAACATTCCAGTGGTATGATGGAATCATTGTATACCATCCGATACACACGATCGTGCCCTGGGGACGAGCATTGTGTGGACATGTGAGGAAACAAAAACAAGGCAGACACAGCCGAAACTTCCCAGCATTACAGTTTTCTGTGTGCAACAAGTTAAATCCTATTCTGTGTGAAATGAGTCCAGTGCTGGGTGGCCGGATGACGTCGACAGGCAAACCAAAGAAAATACCTGTACGTGCACCAACAGCGTCGTATGCTCCTGACGTCACTTTGATCCGGTGCCCAGCCAATCACACCACTCACGTCTTCCTGTCATGTGACGTGTTGAGCGCGTGCTGGGGGCAAGATGACGAGCCGTGTCATGCGCCTGTGACACCACTTCCGCCCTCCTTCACGTGCGCCAGTGGCGTCACGCACGTGCCGTACACCCTCGTCTGCGACTTCCACCCTGACTGTGAGGACAACAGTGACGAAGACTTCTGTGTCTTCCCGCCGTGCACTCATGGCGTACAGTTTGACTGTGGCAGACAACAGGTATTGAATCTTAAATTTCCATTTCGACGTTGTTGTTCCCGTCTGGTGGTGTTTGGTTCCTCTGAGACGAAGGAACGTGTAATGCAATGCAAAGGTCAGACTGACCAGCGATTCAGCCTCTTTTTCATGCAATTGTCTGTTTGTTTTGTCTGTATTAGTGTGTCCAGCGGGAGTACCGGTGTGACGGAGCAAAGCACTGTCTGACCGGGCTCGACGAAACCGACTGCTTTGTAAAGTTTAAAAGCTTTATAGTGTATCAAAATACATCTTACCATGTGGTGGACTTTTTAAGCAACGGGACATGGGCATTCACTTTATGGAATCACACACACGGCAGCACAACTTTCCCGTGCCCGGAGACTCACTTCCAGTGCCCGGACACCACTCTCTGTCTGCCGGTGTACGTGCGCTGTAACGACGTGCCCGACTGTCCGGGCCGTGAGGACGAGGAGTGTAACAGTTACGTATGCCCCGGGTTCTACCGTTGCCGGGATTCGAAGGTGTGTCTCCACCCTAAACACGTGTGTGACGACGTGTGGCAGTGTCCTCGGCGTGACGACGAGCTTCTGTGTAACTTTTGCTGTCCACAGAGCTGCATCTGCTACGGTCTGGCTCTGTTCTGTCACAGCGTATTTCAGGTCAGTGCTCTACACCAACTGCGCTTTTTGGACGCTCGTGGGACCGGCATGACTCTTGCAGACGTGCAGAACAACACAATGCTGATTTACCTCAACCTGGCTTCGTGTGGTTTGACAAGCATCGGCAACTTTACACTCCACAATCTGCAGACTCTGGACATCAGCAACAACCAGCTTGTCTTTGTGACTGGAGATGACGTGAATCACTTAAACAGTCTGAAGTCTCTCTTTTTGTCTGGAAATCCATTAAAGACCGTCTTTCCTTCAAGTGAATACACACCAGCTTTACGTTCACTCCGGACACTCCATCTTTCACGTGTCCACATGGAAGAGATTGACATCGCCAACATGTCGCGGACCTTTCCCAATGTAGAAACTCTCAACTTGACCGACTGTGGCATACAGCACGTGCTGGGGGAGGGGTTCCAGTCACTCACACATCTCCACGCACTAGACATTCGAGGTTGTCCAATGAAAGGTTTCCCACGAGGGATTTTCGCGGGTTTGAGTAAACTGACTGACGTGTACAGTGACAACTACAAGCTGTGTTGCTCGGCCACACTGCCTGAAGGATTTAACCTGGCCAGATGTCGAGCTCCGCAAGATGACATCTCCTCGTGCGACGCGTTGCTCAGGTCCGACTCGTTCCGAATCGCTTTATCTGTGTTTGCCATTTTGGCTCTGTTGGGAAACGCAGGAAGCTTAGCATGTCATGTATTTACCAACAAAAGCGCGAGAAACACGGGTTATGGTGTTTTTGTGACACACCTCTGTGTGTCGGACTTCCTCATGGGTGTTTATTTGTCAGTGATAGGCGTGGCTGATCGTCTGTATTTTGGTACGTATCTATGGGAAGATGTAAAATGGAAAGAAAGCTCAGCTTGTAAAACGGCAGGCTGTCTGTCTCTTGTGTCTAACGAGGTGTCTGCCTTCATCATCTGCCTCATCACTCTGGATCGTTTCCTCGCCATCCGCTTCCCATTCAGTACTCTGCACTTTAACCGGGTTTCTGCGCATGCGGCCTGTGGCGTTATTTGGGTTATAGGTGTGATGGTAGCTGTTGTGCCTCTGCTGACGTCATATTTGAATTTTTATGGTCAGACCGGAATCTGTATCCCGCTTCCTATCACGACGGTCAGTGCTGACAGCCACAGTTACTCGTTCAGCGTGATAATCGTCCTCAACTTTGTCCTCTTTGTGCTCATCGCCGCGGGCCAGGTCCTGATCTACTGGTCTGTTCAGAAGAACAGCATGACCACATCAAGTACAAACAAAAGCTCCAAGGACCTGACCATTGCCCGCAGACTTATTGCCATCGTCATGTCGGACTTTCTCTGCTGGTTCCCGATCGGCCTTCTTGGTCTTATGTCGACTAATGGCGTCCCCGTGTCTGGTGAGGTTAACGTGGCCATGGCCATCTTTGTTCTTCCTTGTAACTCGGCTCTCAACCCTTTCCTCTACACCTTCAGCATGTTACTGGAACGTAGACAGAGGGCGAAAGAGCGTTTGCGGAGGATTTTGCTGGCTGATCTGAAGAAGCATAATGCTGGACTGTAGGGCTCTCGACTTGCCACAAACGTAGCTATCGCTTCGGTGTTATCCCGATTAAACACACACACACACACACACACACACACACACACACACACACACACACGCGCAGAGAGAGAGAGAGAGAGAGGATACCAGAAATACGAGTGGTCGTAAATATTAGTTACCATCCATAGCGGCCTCTTTTTCTTTCATCTGTCCTGTTGAACAAGTGTCCGTATTGTACTAGTACTGGATAAATCATGGGACAGAGAGCACGACATCACATGACAATCAGGCATGGTTCCCTGCCAGGAGGTTCTTTCTTCCAGACAGAAAGAACAGAGATACAGCCTTCTGGGCAAAAAACAAAACAAAACAAAAACATCGTCATCGATGAGCAAGTACATGTATTATTACTCTTCGGGGAGAACTCGCTCCCTGTGTCAACACTATCGACAACAAAACATTTCGACTCGGCATATCGGTGTTTCCGACTTCATAAACTCGTTGTTCAAGTACAAAACAATAGTAGCCTGTACCTAGCAAGCACTCCTTACTCAAATTTCGGACAGTTTTAACCAACACTTATCAAAAGCCGTTCTCAAAATGTTCAGTTCTCACCGACATGTATGCTGTTTACTAAATTTGCTGACCGTGGCAAGCCGGACGCAAATACCGCTGCTCAAGTTCGAGACGGTAGCAGACTTGACCTAACAACCACTGCGCTCTCCTGTGACATGAAGCTGAACAGAATTGACTGAGTCGGCCAGTCGCTGCTATCGGCGCAGAGAATGGCAGCGGATTCGTTGTCTAGATAGACTCCGATTGAACAAAAGCTTCTTGAATCGTTTGTAAAATGTAGCTGTTGGTGGAAGGACACTTTAATCGGCGTACATGTACTACAAATATTGGAATAAAGACTTACAAAGCTTCATATTTCGTGAAGAATCGCGACGGGAAGACTCCCGCTCGAACCCTAATCGTGCAGAGCGTGAACAGACTGAGCTGTGCCTGATCGGTTTCGCATTCACCTCGCATTTACATTTCCTTGAAAGCGTTAGCATTTCTGTTTATGTCTTAAGTCTAAGTTTAGAACTTGTGTTTTTGTTTTGATCTGAGTTCGTGAGCGAATTGACACCGTCTTGCCAGCATAAAAAGGCGCACTTTATTCTGTTGGCGTCGTGCTCTGTCGACGTACGAACTCGTTCGTCTGCTATGTGCAGCCGCTGTCGACGGTCTGTTTTTACTCGGATAAACGTTCAAAATATACAAAAAATACGCCCCCAAAAAGGATGATACAGCATTTACACCCCATCAAGCTGTGGGATACCCACTCGTATTTTGATCCAAGACGCAATCAACTCTTCGCCAAAGCTCAGGGCTGATTTGCGTCTTAGATCAAAATACTCGTCGGTATACCACAGCTTGATGGGGAATAACAGATAATTATTAATGACTAATAATTGTATGAATTATAACTGACGGACTAATTGTAGCGCTCCAGAGAAAATGTTGCAAGCTTACCTTTCACGCATGCATCTACCTTGATGTTTTGAAATACTTATGATGTACAAGTCCCTTTGGTTGTATTGTGATGTTGTGTAATGGTTGAAATACCAACACCAATCCAGAGTCTTTGGAAATTTTGCATGTTTTGTCCTATTTTCCATCGTCATGTTTCAGTCGCTCCTGAAAAGTGTGTTTCAAACGGAAAACAGATACGCGTACAGCTGTTGCTGCAATGGACCTGGAGTGAGTACATGTATATGGGTGAACATCTGGATTGACTTTATTTAGCCACTTGATTAGGTTTAGTAGGATAGCTTTCTTTCCGGTTCACCACTTGAACAAGAAAAGACGGTGTATACATGATCTTGTCATTGCTACGCTACTGAGATTACGCACGCACGCGAGCACGCACATACACATAGAGACGGAGACACATACCTGAGTACTTTAGGTAAGCTGTGGCAAGTACCCTGGGGAATACATATTTGACTTACAAGAACATTTTCTGTAGTTCGTACAGATTAATATCTAACACACACACACACACACACACACACACACACACACACACACACACACACACACACACACACATTCGGTTTTATAGAGGTATGCATTTCTGTAACCCGAGTACTTTGAGCTAAACCGCTGCTATGTACATGTACCTTGGGAATTAGGATAAAGTATATATTTATTCGAATTACAAGAACGACATTCAACACTGCGTACAGTTCGTATTGAATAATATGTAACACGTTCACACACACACACACACACACACACACACACACACACACACACACACACACACACACACACACACACACACGGGCGCGCGCGCACTTGATTTTCTTTTAGTTGGTTCGAGAAAATGATATTTTTTTTTGGATAATTTGTTTCCAGGATATCGAAATACGAAGAAAATGACGTATTTTTTAGATCTTGTTTTTCATTTTATTTGTTTCTTTTTATCTGTCGTTTTGTTGTGTCTTTCAGAAAAGTAGAATTAATACATGTAACGGAAAAGCTTGTTGCGTTTTAATATTTTTTACTGAGAGAATGAAGCCTCGATTACAAAACATAAAGAAAAGTTTTGATTACTCCTGTCAGAGGACACACACACACACACACACACACACACACACACACACACACACACACACACACGTAAAAAACGTATCAACAGAAAGAAACAAATTCTTTATTAATGCTTGTTTCTTTCCAGGGACATGTATTTTCCAGGTTTCACTGTCAGTGAGGGTGTGTTGTCTCCAAGGGCAGTAGACCCAAATATATTGTCTCGGTCCTGGAGTACATGAATAGCTAAAGAAACCACGTATTGCCACCAGCACTAAGTTTGAATAGGGATACGGTTTGAGATTAGTCGCGCTTGTGACCACATCGAAATAGTCTATCTTAGAGATTAGTAAATCTCGGAATGCAACACACTGACGTTTGATGGCCTTGCGAAGAAGGAAAACTCAGCCTCAACAATTAATATATCTTTTAGGACTGTAGTTAAAATACAGCAGAACAAAACAGGCCTTACAAGAGTTGTTACTTTTGAAACAGACAAAACAGACATAAACAGGTAATTGATTCTTGATATTGAAGGAACAGTTTGAAAGCTTAAGGTAAATCTTAATTTATTTAAAGAATAAAGCCAACAAAAATAAGAATTACAATTTTTGGACTGTGGTAAAAATAGAGCATAGTAGCAGGATCTACAAGGTTTAAACAGACGTAAACAGCCTGAAAAGACAGTTCGACACCAGACTGCGCAATGGTGCCCTACTTTTTATTTTTTATATTTATTTCTTTTTGGGCATTTTTACACAGACAAACATAGACGAGAAACAGTAACATTGACAGTGTACAGCGAGGGCGCAGTTTCCACATGGTGTAAAACGTATGGCAGACCGGTTGACGATAGCAGTTATAACAAACGAATGCTTGAACTATACAGGACATGATAGACATAGCAGGCAATTCACTAGTCTAAAACAAAGCGTTTATACAGTTGCCAATATTGCCAGAACAATGCTGCATCACCGTTTACTTTGTGATAAAATATCGATTCTTAAACTCTTAAAATATTCACATTCAAGCACCTATCAAGGCGTCTGCAACGGTAAATATAAAATTTAGCCATCAACAGCAAGAGACTGAAGTAACCCCTTCTTTCCAACCAAACAGAATAAGTTCAACAATGGTGCTCTACTTCGTACTGTGCGGCTTTGTGCAGAAACGCGTTTTCTCTGCTTGCGTTTCAAAGCTCGCTGCGATTTGTTGAAACCAGTCACATGTCTCTCCTCGAAGCACTGTACTGCGCTTTGATCGAAGTTCACGTCAGGTATACACGTATCAAAGTTGCCTCTTAAAATTTCCGTTGCTATGGTGACGGCGAAAGCGCCGCAGTCATTTCGTCCTGTCTGTTGCTGCAAACGTATTGCCGTTCCTGTAAGCATCCTGTTCTCTGCAAGGTAGGGGAGATAAATGTCGCGCAGCTGGGTTTTTGTTCCCTCGTCAGGTTATTGTGCAGGGAATCAACAACATTCAGACGGGGGATGAGGTCCCTTGTGCAACGTGACTTGAGGATGTCCGATGAGTTGCGAATTTACGAGTAGAAAGCATCGATATCGCTTTTTTTTGGCATTTTTTTCCCCGCTACATCAACAACAAAACCGCGCTAGGGGATAACAGCACGGGGGGGGGGGGGGGGGGGGGGGGGGTAATCCACGTGGTTTGAAAGTCTACGAGGCGCCGGGATCAGCAAAGAGCAGATTATTGACGATGCGTCCCAATAGTGCAAGACTGCTCTAACGCGCGAGGCAGTGTGCAGACATGCGAGGAAATTGGAAAGAAAAGCTCAAACATCTAAAATCACTGAAATCATGAAACAGAAAATGTGTACTTGGCAAGAACGTCCACTAAAGTTTGGTTGAAGCTTTTGGTAAGCCCGTTTGATTGTGGGTGATACGCAATGCGTTCAATAGGGAACTTTAACAGAATAAATCATGAAGTTCGTTGACAAACTCATGGCCTTGGTTGGAAAGGATAGCATGTGGCTCACACTATCTTCCAGTCAAGTCCTTGAGCGAGTGATGGACCGACAAAACAGTTCTGCCTCTTGAAGTGCATACACTTCCACCCACATAGTTGTGTACTCAGTCGTAACCATCAAGTAATTGTTTCTAGGCGTTACCTTTTGAAAAGGACCCACGAGATCCGTCCACAACTGCCTCAGTGTTGTCTTTAGAATCGGAACTGGTTGAAGTTCAGCATCCATTTTCAGCAGCCTGTCTGTTGTGAGCACTCGGTCATCCATTCTTTTACATCTGCGCTGTAACTTTTCCAGGAGTACCGCCGCCGGATCTTGGCGCGCCTGAAATATTCAAAATATCAAAACATTACACCATCCATTATTATTATTATTATTATCATATTACTTAAAATTCCAGGTACCCCCTTTAAAAAAAGGAGAAAAAGAAACGTTCAAAGTCTGAGGTTCCTATCCTGTGATGATGCGACGCAAAAGTGTGAGCCGTCCATTTCGGGTCTGATTGTGAAAACAGGTTTCTTCAAAACCTCCGAGGCAATGTGTGTGCGGACTCGGATTTGTGTATGTGTGGAATACTAGTGAGTCAACGTTTTAATCTACATTTGAGTCTCAGTTTGGCTATTCTTAGCCGCGAATTAGTGTTTGGTGTTTGCGCGGCGTTAAGCCCTAAGAACTCACTCACTCCCGTGTTGGCTACTCTTTGATACACACGAATGCAGGTCTCCTGTGCGTGGCAACAAAGTTGACAGTCCTGACCAGAAACCCTCAAACAGCATCCTTTTTACAGTGAAAGTAAATCCAAGACGTGATGCTGGTTCACACATCGGAGGTTTTAGCCCTCCCGCCGTGAGATATCACACTGACGCCACCTGAAGAAACCATTGTAGTTGACCCCTGTGGCTCAGTGGTCAGATGTTTTTGTGGTGCTAGTACTGGCACATCTCGAGCTGTGCAAGGTTGCCGTATGACGGTTGGAGCTTTCACTTGTCACCCATTTGATTCCACCCACAAATGCTACAAATCCCATACACAATAAAAAAAGCATACCAACCTACATATGCATCTAACTTAGTGAACCAATGACTTGGACCCTGGTCCTCGGGCTGGGTCAAACGAATTGGAGAACGTCTCAGGAAGGTACCGACCCCCGATGTGTAGAGGTTAGCACTGCGGACCATGGACCGGAAGATCCGGGTTCGAGGCTCAGCCGAGGCAATCGCGATTTTTTCCTACCTAGGTCGGCTCCTACCCAGAGAGGATGTGCTAGGGCCCAATGGGCAGGCTGTTGCCACACAGCCGAGGCTCACCTCACGGATGTG
The DNA here is from genome assembly GCA_018292915.2 of Batillaria attramentaria. Lineage (NCBI taxonomy): Eukaryota > Metazoa > Mollusca > Gastropoda > Batillariidae > Batillaria > Batillaria attramentaria. Next base: position 123,114 of record JACVVK020000631.1, read on the forward strand.
ACTTTGAGGGTGCTTCCCTTTTTATGACACATCTCATGTGGATGATTACACGCCCGGCGTCACAGATGCCGTCGTTCTCGGACCTGGTTAACACCAGGACATTTATGAAAGGAAGCTTGGAACGCGGCCCTGTCACGCAGTCTCAAACCACATGGACCTCTACAGTATCATCATACCATCATTCTCACCATCATGCATATAAAAATTGTCCCGGCTTCCGACCCCTCCGTGGATTCCACCCATGACCTGGGAGGAACACCACTGGAGCTGGCTAAGAGTCGGGGCAGAAAGAAAAGTTTCAGGAATCGTTGATTAAGTGCAAACCCTGTAGGGTTGGGTGTGAATCCCGCCAGGGTCATACGTTGTACAGACCCTTTTCAAAATACTTTTGTGTCGAGCAAATAGAAATGATATGATAGCTCAGAGCTGGTGTTCAAGTTCTGCCGTAGCAATCGACCCTAGGAAACAAAACAACAATCACTGAAACATTTCGGGGTTTATCTTGCCAGGGTGGTCGATGGTGTAAAGGTAATGTCTCCAGCTACCACACGGGGCAAAGAATGCTGGTGGCCCTGACGGCCTTTGTGATCGTGTGCAGCGACCAGTCAGCTCTTGTATACGTACGGATTTTCAGCGAATCCCTCACGGCCAGTGAACAACCCTGTGTCTAGAAACAGTTATGTCGAATATCCCAAAGTTCCCACGCCATTCGGACTCAACGCCTACAAACCTATCGCCTTGAAGTCCGTCATCATGAAGTGTCTGGAGAGACTGCTGCTAAACCGTATTCTGTGGCAGCCAAGGGACCTCAAAGCCCTGTGCTGGGGTCCTCTTCGCGGATTTTAGTTCTGCACTCAACCTGGTCACACCAGACCTCACTGATACGTAAGCTTCTTCGGTTTAACGTGAGTCCGTTACTGATCCTGTTGATCTTGCAGTTTCTCGTGGACGGAATGCAGAGTTTACGTGTGGACCCGGTCTTATCCTCGACCGTTTCCACATCCGTGTGCACGCCCCTTCCTCTACATCACGTTCACCGACGATTGCTCAAGTTCCAGAGAGGGCCAGTTCACCATCAAGTTTGCGGAAGATACAGCGCGCGTGGACCTGACCAACTCCGACCTCGAATACCAGCAGGATGTCGAACGCTTTGTAGGATGGTGTCAGGAAAACTGTATTAGGCTGAACGTCGAGAAAACTCGAGAGATGGCCATCGACTTTAGAAAGACAGGTGCAGGTCAGTGCGGTCCGCAATCTGCCTGTCAGCCACTAGTGATTGACGGTCAGATTGTCGAGCGCACTGACGTGTACAAATATCTTGGTGCATACGTTGACTCTCAGCTGACATTCACAGAAAACACTGAGATCATCTTCAGCACTGTCCATGGTCATACCTGCCAATGTCTTTCCATGGACTTTCAGCAGGTGCCGTCTGGGCGGAGGTTCAAAGCTCCACTTCTTCTTCTTCGTCTCGTTCGCCTTATCACACTTGGAGACAGGTCTTGAGATGAAACTGGTGGTCTTCAGAAGGTTTTCCACAGGCCCGCACAGTTTCTGTTGCATGGCAGCTGGCTCTGGCCATGTCGTTTTTTTCAGAGTCTTGAAGTTCCCGCAGTGTTGTAGGGTGTGCTCTGTGTTACGCAATGCTCTCCACAGGAGCGCATAGGGGACGGCACAAGGCGCATCCTTTTGTGGAGGCGGTGTCTCAACCTCTTGCATCCGGTCCTGAGGCGGAAGACGATCCCCTTGTCTGGTCTGGTAAGCTGGTGGCAGCTGTCATGGGCCTCAGGAGGTCTGAAGAGAGACCTTATGATGATCTTAATTCCTGTGAGGCTGACTGCTGGTCTTCTGCACCCAGTTTTGCCATTTTGTCTGCCTCCTCATTTCCTTGTATGCCACAATATGAGGGAATCCATTGCAGGACTGTCCTGAGGCACTTCATGTATTGCATCCCAAGCTCCGATCATTACTGACAAAGTTCCTATGTCAGTCCGACCCCTGATGTCAGTCTCTTTAAATTTGCCTTTAAATTTGTTTTCGTTCTCTTTCTGCACGTTTGACTGGGAAGATTGTCAGTGGCTGTGTGTCACAGACTCACACGCTACGCCTCTGATATTTCTGTGATATTGCTGTGAAACCTCTGTGTGTGTGTGTGTGTGTGTGTGTGTGTGTGTGTGTGTGTGTGTGTGTGTGTGTGTGTAGAAAGGAGTTGTCACGGACAGACACTTTCCAACCGTGAACAATGTAGTAGGGAATTGGACCGGTAAGGATGAAACGTGCTTGTTCTGCCTGCTGGTTCGTGTTCGATGTTGATGGACGTGCGTCTCCATAAAATTCCCATCCAGAACAGCCAAGACCAGTTCCAGGTGTGAAAAAAAATCTGCAGCAAATCTGTGCTCTGGACACACATGACGTCACAACTGAACCACCGGACTTGTGCAAAGTTAACCTAGGTCAGTAGGTGATTTCCAACTTTTGAGAAGCTCTCGTATATCCTCTCCATCCTTTCAAACTTTTAAGGACAACAAAATGATGAGAGTACATGTATGGCATTTACTCCCAAGACTTACCTTCCTTCTGGCCTCCCTACCACAGCTCATCGTAAACTTGGAGACCAACAGCTCAGGAAAGGAAGTTTTGACAGCAGACAGTGCAGAGCCTGGGAGCAGCATCGCCCTCACACTCCTTCACAACACCGAGCTGCCTTTGCCAGGCTCTGTACAGTCCAACAACAGTGTGGGCGTATCCAGCTTAGTCTCGTCTCAAGCAGTGCGTATGTCTTTTCCCCTTCATGTTACGACCACCCCTGTGTCCACCATGCGTCAGCTTCAAGTGGAATACACGTCACCCCATGAAGGTGGGCCGTCTCTCTCTCTAAATTACTAATCGTAAAAGGTGGATAGGTGAAATGGCGCTCGTCTCGAGTACGCCACATTAACATTTTTGATAGACGGTGCACCTGTCAGTTCTCCCGAAAGTACGTAATTATGTCCAAAACTGACAAACCCTTCATTAAAAAAGAATGCGACAAGAGGCGTCGCTAGGGTGACCCAAACCCTGTAAATTTTTACACTTTTTACAGAATTGTATTTTCCAGTTATTATCTAAAACATGGTCATGATGAGGTTGACGATTTACACTTGTAAAACGTGTAGACCTACAGTTAAGTTGTTGTTGTCGTTTGTTTTTCTTAGATTTTACTGTGTGCATATTTCAGATCCTAATTATTGTGTATCCTGTCGGAATATTATTGTTGCTGTTGTTGTTTTAGGCTTCATTCAGACACCAGGATGGGATGGAAAGAGTCGTATAGACTTCCTCATGGACAGCTGTGTTCAGATCACAGCCCCTGGCGATCACATTATGGTGAGCTTTGTTGGAATTTATTCTGAGGTGGCACTTGGCATCGGCCGTTGCAAGTACAACTCTGTCCATCTATTCACCACGCCCAACTGCACCGGACACACGCCATGGGAAGCCTGTTATTTTAGCCCGGACCGCATGAAAGAGCCGAAAATCGCACACTCTGGTGTCTTCTCAGTCAAGTGCAGAATCTCCGACGTGTCCCACACATCTGGTGACAGACGTTCCAAACCTTCTCATGTTGTTGGCTTCAGACTGCGGTTCTCTATCCACAGCGCCGGTTCTATGCTTCCCTCGTTTTCATATGTAAGGTACAAACGCCCGTGGAACTGCTCCGTGCCGAACTGGGCCGACTTCCAGCAACACTTCCCCTGTAACCTGCACGAGAACTGTTTGAACGGGGAGGATGAGGCTGACTGTCCGTACATCACCGACTTCTGCGGGAAGAGACGCTTCCAGTGGGGACACAAATGTTATACTATTCTCAGATGGGTTTGTTTTCCGCTTGGTCGTATGTATACCATATTTACCAAAATCAGTTACCAGGTTTTACCATAAAAATCACCCATTATATTTTTTGTTTTGGGGGTTGTTGTGAAAATCAAGACCCAAATTACTGTAGGCTTACCATCGCCCTGTTACATATCCGCTGTGGAAATGAACAAAGAAACTCCAACACCCAAACAAACTAACAAGGAGGAATGGCCCCATCCCATAAAGTTGTTTCTCCAAATTTCAGGCTATTTTGTCACTTTAGTTGTTACTGTAGCCGGTGTTTCTTTTTACGTTTGTAGGATGGGGCAGATATTGCTGCGCGCAGCAGCAAGTTTCAGTGATAGAAGACTGTGACGTTTCTCCAGACAATAATACTTTCACGCACACAGTGATGTAATGAAATCTGCGTCATAGACACCTTACGTGACACTATGCTGCTGCGTTCTATTTGGCGGGAGTTGTGAGACGCGCGCGCGCGCATCTGTGTGTGTGTGTGTGTGTGTGTGTGTGTGTGTGTGTGTGTGTACGGGTGAAACCATGACTATCTCCTAAACCACCTCATTTGGGGGCTTTTCACTTTGATATGAAATGGGCAGTCACATTCTCCAGAGGTTCCTTTCACGACGTTTCTCTTGCCGCATTTCTAGAAGAGTTATCGCCCATTTAGAGAAATAGGCCATGTTATGTATTTCGACGAAAAAGTTGTTCAAATACCTTCATTTTCTAGAATTTGGATGTTCATCCAATTATACTGAATGAGTTTGTAGCACAGCTCTGTAGCTCTGACAGATTTTGTGGGAAAAATATTTCTGAGGTAGGGGTGGTTTGCATAAATTATGTGATCCGACTGTCTATGAAACGACTCCTTTAAATTACTCATGGTCCCGGCGTTGTTGTCAAGTGTGACAAATGCACATTTGATAGTAATTACTGCACTGTTATGTCTTGAATATTAAGAATAACAGTGATTTTAGCAAAACATTTTTTTTGTCAAGTTTCTGCGAGAAGCACCGGTCCAAAGAGTTTAAACTTTGGGCTTTCGTAAGTACATTCCAAGGTATTCAAGTTGACGTTTCACGAGCCCTCTAGAATTTCCAGATTTTTTGTAAAAATTAATTTAGGCAGGGAAGTCACAACAGCAACAGGGAAATCGCAAGACATGGACAAGCATACGACCTGCGTGAGGCTGGCGTCACATGTCTGGGTCACACACAAAATCTGTAAATATCATCACTGTCTCCGACATTTTACCAGCCCTGTAGATCGTCCAGGTTTTGTGTAAGAATTAATTCAGTCGGGGAAGTCACAACATCAAGCGGGAAACCACACCACATGAACAAGCATCTCGTCTGTCACAGTGTTAGAAGACCTGCGTCAGTGAGGCTGACGTCAAATGTTTAGTTCACGGAATTGACGTCATCTCTCTCTCTCTCTCTCTCTCTGGGGCCAAAGATTTGTGCTGGCATTTTCATCGTTGTCCCGTCTTTGATATCACCCGTATGTGGTGGAAAAGGACGTTAAACCCCCAAACCCCTACCCGTACCCACCCTCTCTCTCTCTCTCCCCGACTGAATTCATTTTTACATGAAACCTGGACGATCTAGAGGGCTGGTAAAATGTCGGAGGCAGTGATGATATATACTGATTTTGTCTGTGAATAAAACATTTGACGCCAGCCTCACGCAAGTGGTGTGAGAGAAGATGCTTGTTCATGTCTTGTGATTTCCCTGTCACTGTTGTGACTTCCCTGGCTGAATTGATTTTTACAAAAAAAATCTAGAAAATCCAGAGGGCTGGTGAAACGTGGGCTTGAATATCTTGGATTGTACTTGCTAAATCGCAAAATTTGAACTCTTTGGACCAGCGCTTCTTGCAGAAACTTGATGAAATATGTTTAGCTAAAATCACTGTTATTCTTAATATTCAAGAAATAACAGTGCAGTAATTCCCGTCATATGAGCAGTTGTCACACTTGACAACAACGAAGGGAAGATGAGTAAGCAGTCTTTTCATAGATAGTCGGCATTATATGCAAACCACCCCTACCTCAGACATATTTGTTTTATACAAAATTTGTCAGAGCTGTACGGATCTGTGCTACGAGGTCATTCAGCATAACTGGATGAACTTCCAACTTCTACAAAATGAAGGCATTTCGACTGATGACTGATTTATTTAAATTTAACTCTTCTAGAAATGCGGCAAGAGAAAAATCGTGACAGGTACCTCTGGAGCATATGCCTGCCCATTTCATCTCAAAGTAAGCAAGGAGGAACGGCCCCGTCCTACAAAGTTGTTTCTCCAAACTTCATTTTATTTTGTCTGTTATGTTATTATTGTTGCCGGTTCTCCCCTCTCCAAGTCCTACCAATGACACTAGATCCCCTACGACCTCGACCGATTAGCCACGTGACTGCATGGAGGTGGGGGGTGGATGGGTGGGGGAGAGAGAGAGAGAGAGAGAGAGAGAGAGAGAGATGACGTAAATTCGTGAACTAAACATTTGACGTCAGCCTCTAGCAATGAGACCGTCTGAGGATGCTTGTTTATGTCTTGTGATTTACCTGTTGGCTTTGTGACTTCTCCGATTGAATTATTTTTAACATGAAATCTGGAAGATCTAGAGGTGAAATGTCGGAGACAGTGACGATACTTGCTGATTTTGTCTGTGAACTAAGCGTTTGACGTCAGCTTCACACTGGTGGTATGACAGATGATGCTTGTGCATGTCTTGTGATTTCCCTGTTGCTTTTGTGACTTCCCTGGCTGAATTAATTTTTACATAAAAATTGGAACTCTTTTGGCCGGTGCTTCTCGAAGAAACTTGAAAAAGCTATGTCAGTTCACTTATTCTTAATGCTAAAGCTATAATAGTGCAGTAGTTCCTGTCATATGTGCAGTTGTCACACTAGACAAAAACGCAGGGATGATAAGTAATTTGCAGTAGTCTTTTCATAGATATTTGGTCTTCTGTGCAAACCACCCCTACCTCGGAAATATTTTTTTTAACACAAAACCAGTCAGAGCTACAGAGCTGTAGCACGAATACAGTCAGCGTGATTGGGTGAACTTCCAAAGTCTAGAAAATGAAGGAATTTGAACAACTTTTTCGAAAAAATTCGTAACATGATCGATTTTTTTTTTTTAATCGGCGCTAACTCTTCTGAAAATGCGGCAGGATAAAAATCGTGACAGGTAGGTCTGGAGAAGGTGAATTCCCATTTCCTCTCAAAGTAAAAAGCCCTCCAACGAGGTGGCTTAGGAGATAGCCATCATTACATCCGTCCACACACACACACACACACACACACACACACACACGTCTCACAACTCCCGCCAAAAAGAACGTAGCAGCATAGTGTGCACGTCAAGTGTCTATGACGCAGATTTGGTTACGTCACAGTGTGCGCGAAAGTATGTATTGTCTGGAGAAACGTCACAGCCTTGTTTTGTACCACTTGCTGCTGCGCGCAGCAAAATATGCCACATCCCATGAAGTTGTTTCTCTATAGAGAAACAACTTAAAAACCCTTCAACGGAGTGGTATAGGACACGATTTCATCCGCACACACACACACACAGACACACACACGCACGTCTCACTATTCCCGCCAAAAAGAACGCAGCAGCATATTGTGCACGTAAGCTGTCAATGACGCAGATTTCGTGACGTCACTGTGTGCGTGAAAGCATGTATTGTCTGGAGAAACGTCACAGGCTTGTTTTGTGTCACTGAAACTTGCTGCTGCGCGCAGCGAAATCTGCCCCATCCCATAAAGTTGCTTCTCTATAGAGAAACAACTTAAAAACTCTTATAGGATTGTTACCAGTCAGAAAGGTCATCATTTGTCTTTGAAAATGCCTTAAAATCGCATGTGCGTAACATGCGTTTTCCTTGGCTATGAATGTGTTACCAGTTTCAGCTTTCACATGGCGAGATTTCGGCAACATTTGGCTATGGTCAGCCATTTCCTGCACATTACAGTCAGATACTGCCGAAATGACACGTCTTGTATCAGCGTGTAAGGCCTGTTGAGCTACAATCTCTCACCATTCTAAAAATTTTTTTTCAGAACTATACCTAACCATGTCTACGTGAAAATTCATGTCATCACGGCTAAAGCTTTGCTCTTTTTCCCAGAATGAATCTGTGCTAGACAACTTTAAGGAATCCATGGGAGCTGCGTCTGACAGATGCATACGTCACGGAGGTCAGCTGGCGAGTCTAAGTTCCGTTGGCGAGCTTGAGGGTGTTTTGGAGTTGTTGGATCTTTTTGATGACCCCACAATCGACGGGGACACCACGATAGGTCTTTCATTCACTGGTCGTCTGAACCCCGATCTGTAAGAAGCATTTTTTCAAATTAAAAAAAAGATCTTATCCAAAAATTGTACGAGCTCTTTCTTTTTTTTTGGGGGGGGGGGGGGAGGGCGCTCTTTTTGTGCCTGGGGCTGTGGGGCTCTAGTCATGATGTCCCTCTCCTGTAATCGAGGGTAATGTATCCAACCATAGGAAAAAAATCAACATTAATATCACTGCGGTGGCTGGACCAATGTTTATATAATGATAGAACGCAACTGACGCTGAATAACGCTCCACACTTTAGCCCTACAAGGTACAGTGCGTGTGTGTCTCAGTGGAAATGTTCAACGCGAACACTGCAAGATGAGGTTCGCCGTGCGCCACAGGGGATCCCATTCTAACTTCAATCAAGCTCAGCTAGTAAAAATCATCGTACAGCTTAGGCATGCTGCCACTTTTCTTACATTTGCCTGATGTTTTCCTGTGCTTAGCCAACACGCAAAAGATGTAACCACCAAAAAATTTGTTCGGTTGGATCCCTAACCCAGGATGTGACTTTCCCGATCACTCATGGGTTACTCGAACTATCTGGCTTGACTATCATAACTTGAATTAGTTGATCAACCATTGCGGGTTTCGTGAACTCAATTACCTGTCTTTTACTCTGGGTTTTAAAGTTTGGGCGTTTCACGCTAGACATGCCTTAGATAAATTACTACTTTCCCCCATCCCTTTCCCCCCAACTCTTGTCCACTCCCCTCCATTCGGACTTGGTGATGGAGCCGACATAGTCGAGCGGTAGAGCGCTGGACTTTCATTGATCGGGTCGTGAGCTGGAACCCTGGCTGGGAGGCACCCCCCCCCCCCCCCAAACCCCCCCCCAACAACAACAACAACAACAACAAAAAACAATGACAACAAAAAACAAAAACACCCCCCCCCCCCCGAAAAAAAAACAAAAAAACAACAACCCAAAACAAAACAAACCCTTCAACAAACAAAAACCAAAACCCCCAAAACTTGTGCTGGCTTGTTCCACGTTGCCCCATCTTGTGGCGGAAAAGGACATTAACCGCTAAACAACTAGCCAACCAACCAACCCATCAACAAGACTTGGTTACTCTTGGTTCACATTTATAGACTGATCACATCTGAACACTTTTTTGGGGAGCCGGGGTGGCCGAATGGTAGAGCGTTGGACTTCTAATGCTCGGGTCGTGAGTTCGTATCCCGGCTGGGGCCAAATATTTGTGCTGGCTTTTTCATCGTTGCCCCGTCTTTGATATCACCCGTGTGTGGTGGAAAAGGACGTTAAACCCCCCAAACACCCACCCACCCTGAATCCTTTTTTTTTTAAGCGGAAGCTCGATTTCATCGTTCTGAGTTCAGCTGGGACTGAGTTCACGGATGCAGCACCAGACAATGCCAGATCTGGACTAGGTTTAAAATAATCAATCCATGGGAAAGGAAGTGGTATTTTACCTTCCACATGGCCACATGCGCCCAATCGGGATACAAACATGGTGAGAGAGACAGGGGGTGAGAGTAATGTGTGTAAATGAGTTTATTTGTCTCAGGTACCACAGAACATTCCAGTGGTATGATGGAATCATTGTATACCATCCGATACACACGATCGTGCCCACGGGACGAGCATTGTGCGGGCATGTAATGAAACAAAAACAAGGCAGACGCAGAAGAGACTTTCCAGCATTACAGTTTTCTGTGTGCAACATGTTAAATCCTGTTCTGTGTGAAATGAGTCCAGTGCTGGGTGGCCGGATGAAGTCGACAGACAAACCAAAGAAAATACCTGTACTTGCACCAACAGTGTCGTATGCACCTGACCTCACTTTGATCCGGTGCCCAGCCAATCACACCACTCACGTCTTCCTGTCATGTGACGTGTTGAGCGCGTGCTGGGGGCAAGATGACGAGCCGTGTCATGCGCCTGTGACACCACTTCCGCCCTCCTTCACGTGCGCCAGTGGCGTCATGCACGTGCCGTACACCCTCATCTGCGACTTCCACCCTGACTGTGGGGACAACAGTGACGAAGACTTCTGTGTCTTCCCGCCGTGTATTCCTCTCAAGCAGTTTGACTGTGGCAGAAAACAGGTATTGAATTTTGACTCTTGTCATTTCGTTGTTGTTGTAGCTTTCCTGTCAAGTAGTGTTTAGTTCCTCTCAGAGGAGTGACTGTGCGGCCTCATACGAAACTATCGCAAGGCCAGACTGACCGACGGTTTAAAACATTCAGTCTCCTTTTCATGCAGTAGTTTGTTTGTTTTGTTTTTATAAGTGTGTCCAGCGGGAGTACCGGTGTGACGGAGCAAAGCACTGTCTGACCGGGCTCGACGAAACCGACTGCTTTGTAAAGTTTAAAAGCTTTACAGTGTATCAGAATACATCTTACCATGTGGTGGACTTTCTGAGAAACGGGACATGGACATTCACTTTATGGAATCACACACACGGCAGCACAACTTTCCCGTGCCCGGAGACTCACTTCCAGTGCCCGGGCACCACTCTCTGTCTGCCGGTGTACGTGCGCTGTAACGACGTGCCCGACTGTCCGGGTCGTGAGGACGAGGAGTGTAACAGTTACGTATGCCCCGGGTTCTACCGTTGCCGGGATTCGAAGGTGTGTCTCCACCCTAAACACGTGTGTGATGACGTGTGGCAGTGTCCTCGGCGTGACGACGAGCTTCTGTGTAACTTCCGCTGTCCACAGCGCTGCATCTGCTACGGTCTGGCTCTGTTCTGTCACAGCGTATTTCAGGTCAGTGCTCTACACCAACTGCGCTTTTTGGACGCTCATGGGACCGGCATGACTATTGCAGACGTGCAGAACAACACAATGCTGATTTACCTCAACCTGGCTTCGTGTGGCTTGACAAGCATCGGCAGCTTTACACTCCACAATCTGCAGACTCTGGACCTCAGTGACAACCAGCTTGTCTTTGTGACTGGAGATGACCTGAGTCACTTAAACAATCTGAAGTCTCTCTTTTTGTCTGGAAATCCATTAAAGACCGTCTTTCCTTCAGATCAATACACACCATCTATACGTTCACTCCGGACACTCCATCTATCACGTGTCCACATGGAAGTGTTTGACATCGCCAACATGTCGCGGACATTTCCCAATGTAGAAACTCTCAACTTGACCGGCTGTGGCATACACCACGTGCTGGGGGAGGGGTTCCAGACACTCACACATCTCCACGCACTAGACATTCGAGGTTGTCCAGTGAAAGGTTTTCCACGAGGCATTTTCGCGGGTTTGAGTAAACTGACTGACGTGTACAGTGACAACTACAAGCTGTGTTGCTCGGCCACACTGCCTGAAGGATTTAACCTGGCCAGATGTCGAGCTCCGCAAGATGACATCTCCTCGTGCGACGCGTTGCTCAGATCCGACTCGTTTCGAATCGCTTTATCTGTGTTTGCCATTTTGGCTCTGTTGGGAAACGTAGGAAGCTTGGCATGTCATGTATTTACCCACAAAAGCGCGAGAAACACGGGTTATGGTGTTTTTGTGACACATCTCTGTGTATCGGACTTCCTCATGGGTGTTTATTTGTCAGTGATAGGCGTGGCTGATCGTCTGTATTTTGGTACGTATCTCTGGGAAGATGTAAAATGGAAAGAAAGCTCAGCTTGTAAAACGGCAGGCTGTTTGTCTCTTGTGTCTAACGAGGTGTCTGCCTTCATCATCTGCCTCATCACTCTGGATCGTTTCCTCGCCATCCGCTTCCCATTCAGTACTCTGCACTTTAACCGGGTTTCTGCGCATGCGGCCTGTGGCGTTATTTGGGTTATAGGTGTGACGATAGCTGCTGTGCCTCTGCTGACGTCACATTTGGAGTTTTATGGTCAGACCGGAATCTGTATCCCGCTGCCTATCACGACGGTCAGTGCTGACAGCTACAGTTACTCGTTCAGCGTGATGATCGTCCTCAACTTTGTCCTCTTTGTTCTCATCGCCGCGGGCCAGGTCCTGATCTACTGGTCTGTTCAGAAGAACAGCATGACCACATCAAGTACGAACAAAAGCTCCAAGGACCTGACCATTGCCCGCAGACTTATTGCCGTCGTCATATCGGACTTTCTCTGCTGGTTCCCGATCGGCCTTCTTGGTCTTATGTCGACTAATGGCGTCCCCGTGTCTGGTGAGGTTAATGTGGCCATGGCCATCTTTGTTCTTCCTTGTAACTCGGCTCTCAACCCTTTCCTCTACACCTTCAACATGTTACTGGAACGTAGACAGAGGGCGAAAGAGCAACGTTTGCGGAGGATTTTGCTGGCTGATATGAAGAAGCATGATGGCAAAGTGAATGCTGGATTGTAGTATCTAGACCCTCCACAAACTTGGCCATTGCTTCGGTGTGATCCACACACACACACACACACACACACACACACACACACACACACACACACACACACACACTGTCTCCAGGAGACAAAAGATGGTAAGTTGTTGATGTTACACGCCATGCAAGTTGAGTTATATATTTCCTGCTTAAAATAGCAACCAGTCGATAAAATGTGTGTGTGTGTGTGTGTGTGTGGAGAGAGAGAGAGAGAGAGAGAGAGAGAGAGCTGTTTTTCTTCTTGGATAGATATCGGCAGACCGCTGGAAAACACAAAGAAAAGGAATTCCATACGTACACATGTTACAAAATCTGTAAATATACTTGAGTATAAACATTCACAGAGAGAGAGAGAGAGAGAGAGAGAGGAATACACTTTCAGCCGTCAGACACTGCTACATATCTGATTGCAAAAGAAATCGCGAAAGCGAGGTGTTCCTGAAATAATTAAGGGTAGGGTATATCGAAATAAAAAAGAAACCATCTTATCATCCGACAAACCCTCGTCATGTTGTGCCTTTCATACATCATTTCTTGGACAGATGTCCGCACAGAGCCAGAAAACACAAATAACAGAAATTTCATACGTACATATGTCACAAAGTCTGTAAATATACTTGAACAGAGAGAGAGAGAGAGAGAGAGAGAGAGAGCCGTCAGCCGTTAAACACCGCTACATATCTGGTCGCAAAAGAAATCCTGAAAATGCGGTGTGCCTGAAATAAGGGTTGGGTATATCCCAAATAAAATCCTCATCATCAGGCACAGCCCTCATTATAGTGCCTTTCGCCCAGTGCACGAAAAAGGCGCAAGTCGTGTAGGTTTTCGTTTTGCCCCCGGCATATATCCAGCAGTGAGTCTTCCTGCCTCGGAACATGACCCTGCTTCCATTTGCTGCCGTGTTGTGCAGGGAGACCAGAAAGAGATAAACGCCAGACACAGGCGCTGTGAAAACGCCACTGGTTGTGTTGTAGGCGCCAGTGTTGATGACGGCGTTCTTGTAGATGACCGTGTCCGTCAAAGGTTTCAGCATCACCTTGTCTTCCCCAATATCGGCGTACAGGCTGACGTTGTGCATGGAAGCTGAAAGTCACAGAATCATATTGAAAGGACACAGGTTAGGGAGTAGGAGGGCCGGTGCCATTAACTGTCTGTGTACTGAGGTTTTTCTGCTGATGTAACTAACAGCTGGTTCCTTCCCATTGACCGGTAGAAATGTAGGGTTGTAATTCGTTCCGCACTTTATTATGTCATGACTGAGAATTAGATTAGAAAGTTTGTGACTCCATAAATGGGACCCCCGCAGCCATGTGTTGCGAACATTATGGCCTTAAATGGAAACCACAGCACGGAGAGAGTTACAATGACTTTCCCTTGTTTCTCAAAGGCCATTTGACCTCAATTCTGGCGTTGCGCCGAAAAGTGGCATGTTTTGGGAGTTGAAAAATGGCAGGCTTGACTTGATAGATGGCCTATTTTTAACCAGATTCATGGGTTGTGGAAGGCATAAGTAACAAAAGTGCACATTTCGGTAATTTCCATGTGTGTGGGTTAGGCCAGGACGCCGCACCGGTGAGTCTATGTAATTGCCCTCTGTCGTCTGTCTGTCGTCTGTCCGTCGTCTATCGTCTGTCTATCCGTCGTCTGCCTGTCGTCTGTCTGTAGTCTGCCGTCTGCCTGTCGTCTGTGACAAAACTTTAACACTGGCGTTTCTCAGAAATTATAAATAGCAGAAACACACAGTGGTGGCTGGTGCCCTAGGGCAGTGGTGGCTGGTAATAAGGGTTTTCCAAGCATATTTTGAATGACCTTCCTGATAGGTCAAGGTCACAGGATCATGGCAAAAGTTCAAAAAATCGTTTCTCCGTTTCTAAGCAGCCACAAACACCAGGCAACTAAAACTTAGTACAAATGAAGTTGGTGTGAAAAGCTCAGCCCTAACACCCCCCCCCCCAGTCTCCCACCACACGTGTAGCGGAGGCGTAGAAACACAAATGAACAATGCAACAAGCAAAGTCAGATACCAAGCAAGTAACTTGCACACCCGCCAAATCAAACCAACCAGCAGGTTCGTTGGTGGCAGTTAAAATTCAAAATACAATTAAGTGCAGCTTACAGAGCAGGTGATGTAGTTTGAGGATTTCCTGCTGCTTGTCGGCATGTTGCTGGTCCATCAAGGCTTTGGAGTCCGTTAGAACACGGTCCAGTTCATCTGACCAAGAGTAAACGAGACATCAACAAAAGCAAAACTTCCGAGTATTACAAGAGAGAGAGAGAGAGAGAGAGAGAGAGAACTTTATTCTACAAGGGTCTATGATGTGACAGGGCGATTTGCCAGTATCGATCATCCAGTACAACTACATGCTCTAATGTTAGTTAAAAAAAAAACATAAAAAATTAACAACAGAAAACAAACAAACCAAACATACAACAAGGAGTCAAAACAATGTTTAAAAATCCTATCAATGAATGAAGAAGAAAGAACTCATCGTCATCGATACTTATGGGGGAAAAAACGCAGAAAAATAAAACGTATACAAGAAGTCAAGGCAAAGAGTAGTATTTAGGGGGGGGGGGGGGAGAGAGATCATCATCATCATCGTCAACATCATTCTAATCATCATTTACCCATGGCGAGAAGATCTTGAGCTGATCTGGCCATCTGTCGTCTAACTGCTTGATTCTCAGTCTCCACAACTGTCGTCACCTCTTCTGTCAAGCACCGTTCCGCTGTCTTCATCCGAACTCCGACCTCGTTACTTCTGTTCTCCAACACGTCCAGCTGCCCATCAATGGTGACGTACTTGGAGAGACGAGACTGGTTCAGTGCCTGTAGCTGTGTATCTACTGCGCGATGCTTCTGATCCAAACTGGTCTTGGTGTCGCAGAGTTTCTGTAGCGAGTCTAATTTCAGTTTGTCGTGTTTCTGATCGACCTGGTTCTTCATGTGTTTCTGTTGGGTCTGTATGTTGGGCGTCAGACTTCCCGTTTTGTTTTCTGCCTGTACCGTGAGGTTAGCGAGATGGTGATCGACTCTTGATGAGAGGTCTTCACGAAGACCAAGTTCTGACCTTACGTTCTTCACCTGCTCTCTGGCTGGACCCTCAAATTCGTCAACCGATCTCTCGAACTCAGCCAGCCTCGCTTTCAGCTTCTTGTACTTGGACGTTGCTGCTTGAAGTCTGGCCGTTAGACTCAACTCCAAGTCGCGAATCTCGCTAATGTATCTGCCCTTCAAAACAGCCATGGCCACTTCATGCATTTCAACGTAGAGATAGGCTGGGGAGGGCAGAGGGGTGGGGGTGGGAGGGCAGTTGGAGGGCCAGTCTGGGAGGTTACATCGGTACGCGCCAGTCGGGGTCGGGTTGGGCAAGAGGAACACGTAGGAGCCGTTGTCAAATCGAGCGCTTGTTTGTTTCTCGCCCCTTGGGTTCTGTAACGGTCAACACACACACACACACACACACACACACACACACACACACACGTAATACGTCTCAGCAAATATAGGCCCAATTTTAAGAAGAAAATCAGAAAAAATTCTTGATGAGACCTTAATGTTTGTTTTGTTGGTTTGTTGGTTTGTAGTAGTATGTGTAGATGTAGTACTGGATGCTGCTTGTGCTTTTTCTCCCTGGCGTTCACTAACGTATACTGTTGGAGAACGTCTTTTGCTTCTCAAGTGGAGCAGGACAAAAAAAAAAAAACAAAAAAAAAAAACAACAACAACCAAACACAACAAACAAAACAAAACAACATTCAACAGCCACATTCAACAGCAACATTCAACAACAACATTCAGCAACAACAAGAACAAAACATCCCCCATCCCCCGAACACCCCCCCCCCCACCACCACCACCAAAACCAAAACAACAAACAGAAACAAAACAGAATCAACAACCACAAAAAACAAAGAGGAATGGCTCATCCTATAAAGTTGTTTCTCCCAATTCCGTGCTCGTGCTATTTCAGTTTTATTGTTGACGGTGTTTTTATTTTTTTTTATTTTTTTCAAATCTGTAAGACCTACCGAAGACATTTGCGGGGAGGGGGGGGGGGTAGGGGGTTAGAGAGAGAGAGAGGTTACGTCAATTTCGTGAACTAAACATTCGATGTTAGCCTCGTGCAGGTCGTCTGACAAAGGATGTTTGTTCATGTCTTGTGATTTCCCTGTTGCTTTTGTGACTTCCCTGACCAAAATAATTTTTACATAAAATCTGGGAGATCTAGGGGGCAGGTGAAATGTGGATGTGAATACCTTGAATTGTGCTTACACAATCGCAAAATTGGAAATCTTTTGACCAGTGCTTCTCGCAGAAATTTGACAAAACTATGTTTACCTAAAAGCTCTGTTATTCCTAATACGAAAGCTATAATAGCGTAGTAGTTCCTGTCATATGTGCAGTTGTCACACGTGACAAAAATGCCGGGATAATGAGTAATCTGATGGAGTCTTTTCATAGATATTTGGCCCTACATGCAAACCACCCGCTACCTCGGCAATATTTTTTTTTTTTACACAAGAGCTACAGAGCTGTGCTACGAATACAGACAGACAGTATGATTGGATGAACTTCCGAAGTCCAGAAAATGAAGGCATTTGAACAATTTTTTTCGTCAAAATACGTTACATGATCGATTTCTTTATATGGGCGATATCTCTTCTAAAATTGCAGCAAGCGAAAAATCGTGAAAAATAGGAGAAGGTGACTTCCCATTTAATCTCAAAGTAAAAAACGCTTCAAGGAGATGGTTTAGGACATAGCTACCATTACATCACACACACACACACACACACACACACACACACACACACACACACACACACGTCTCACAACTCCCGCCAAAAAGAAAGCAGCAGCATAGTGTGCACGTAAGGTGTCTGTCACGCAGATTTCGTTACGTCACTGTGTGCGTGAAAGTATGTATTGTCTGGAGAAACGTCACAGTCTTAGCAGTTATTCCCTATGAAGCTGTGGGATACCGACGAGTATTTGATCCAAGACGCAAATCAACCCTGAGCTTTAGCGAAGGGTTTATTGCGTCTTGGATGAAAATACGAGTCAAAATACGAGTCGGTATATCACAGCTTGATGGGGTGTAAATGCTTTATCATCCTTTTTTTGGGGGGGGCAATTTATAGTATATTTTGAACGTTTATCCTAGTAAAAACTGACAGTCGACAGCGGCTGCACATAGCAGACGAACGAGTTTGTACGTCGGCAGAGAACGGCGCCGACAGAATAAAGTGCGCCTTTTTATGCTGGCAAGACGGTGTCAATTCACTCATGAACTCAGCTGCCTTTAAATATTAACCCTTTATTTTATTAAATTTTACGTGCCCCTGAACAAAAAACAAATTTGTTCTTAATGGACACAATAAAGTCGTTTGAAATTTGAATTTGAAATCCAAATAAAAACAAGTTTTAAACTTCCATTAACGACACAAACATAAATGCTAACGCTTTCAAGGAAATGTAAATTTGCGAGGTGAATGCGAAACCGATCAAGCACAGCAGTTTGGATGACGATTTTAATGAGGTCATACTCTAAAATGCGTCATGATGTCATCATTCTTTTCTGCATGTTTATAGGGCTTGAGCCAGATTTTCTTTTGGTATAAAATTATTTTCTGTGCGATGTTTACTTATAAAATGGCAGGCCCATTCCCATTAATATTTGAACAGCCCTCATATAAAGCTTTGTGAGTGTTTATACTACTATCTGTAGTACATGAACACCGATCAAAGTGTCCTTCCCCCAGCAGCTACATTTTACAACTGCATGCACGATTCAAACGATTCAAGAAGCTTCTGATCTGTTCAATCGGAGATCTATCTAGACCACGAATCCGCTGCCATTCTCTGCGCCGATTCTGTCCAGCTTTATGTCACAGGTTTTGGATTTCCTTGCGTTGAAACTGCTTTTGATTTGAGAGCGCAGCTTTGGTAGGTCAAGTCTGCTGCCGTCTCGAACTTGAGCAGCGGGATTTGTGTCCGGCTTGCCACATCAGCCAAATCAGTAAACAGCAGAAATGTCGGTGAGACGCCAGCTTCGACTGAACTTTTTGAGAACGACTTTTGATAAGTGTTGGTTAAAACTATCCGAAATTTGAGTAAGGAATGCTTGCTAGGTACAGGCTACTGTTGGTTTGTACTTGAACAACGAGTTTATGAAGTCGGAAACACCGATATGCCGAGTCAAAATGTTTCGTCGTCGAGGGAGCCAGTTCTCCCCGAAGAGTAGTAATGCATGTACTTGCTCATCGAAGACGATTTTTTTTGTGTGTGTGCCCAAATGGCTCTATATCTCTGCAGGGAACCATGCTTGATTGTCATGTGATTTCGTGCTCTGTGTCACATGATTTCTCAAGTACTAGTACAATACGGACACTTATTACACAGGAGAGATCAAAGAAAAAGGCCGCTGTGGATGATAATTGTTTTTTTTATCACTGAAACTTGCTGCTGCGCGTAGCAATATCTGCCCCAACCTATAAAGTTGTTTCTCTGTAGAGAAACAACGGAAAAAAACACATAAACAAACAAAAAAACAACTGACAAACAACAACAAACAACACCAACAACAATAATAACAACAAATAAAAACAGGAGAGGAACAAAGTTGCTGCCGTCCTGTAGAAACTGTATAATTCTAGCTGACTGCCATTTTGCTTTCTTACAAAGAGGTACGGAACTAAGGGAGGGGTGCCTCTGTCTGAGAATTTCCCACACAGAAGAGGGAGATGCCATTCGCTGGAGTTGTCGTCCTTGACAGGTTCTGAGCCCCCTTGAAGAGCCAGGATACCGCCTTCAGTACGTGGTGGCGCTGGTAGAAATCAACATGGCGTCAATTTAAAATTCCGAAAATTGAAGTTATGAATGATCACAAGAAAAGAACCAGGAACATAAAGAGAAGAGTGACGCAGACAGC
Source organism: Batillaria attramentaria (assembly GCA_018292915.2). Lineage (NCBI taxonomy): Eukaryota > Metazoa > Mollusca > Gastropoda > Batillariidae > Batillaria > Batillaria attramentaria. The sequence goes on from JACVVK020000631.1 coordinate 142,589, forward strand.
AAGAGAGGATTTCAAAACTGGAAACACTAGAGGAGAAATGTAGGTACATTTTGATGATGGTGGTGGTGATACGACGACAATGACAAAGAGCATGGGGAGGAGCTTTCACTACATTCATCCGACAAAAAGATTTCATCTGTGAACATAATTTGCACTGGCGTGTGAGTTGACTCAAAGACAGACAATGCAACAACAAAAACAAACAACAACAACAACAACAATGATAATAATAACAATGCAGCCAAGCATTGCATAGAGGTAATAGTTTATAACCACCCATCCTTCCAGAACACATTTCTCTGCGGAGAGAGTTTAATAAAGTTTATTGAATAGAATTGAATTAATAAGAAAGTGGCAAAAATGTGTTTGCACATACATATACACTCACCACATCCATACAGAAGAGGAAAAGCAGCGTTGAGCAACAGAAATTTCACTCCCAACATTGTGGACATACGCACGTGTGCTCTACAGTCTACACCGAGAGCGGATTTCTTTTGAAAGAGCGAGTGTAGTCATGACTGATACGTCAACACCGTGCAACACACACATGACATAGACTTTCATCACTGTATACCAGCGCTTTGTTTTCAGTTCACATCGGTACGACGTTTCTCATTGGTCAGTTCTTGGTCGGCGGTCGCCGGGTTGGTAATACGGTGATGACAGCTTTGTTACGTCATCACAGAAGCTGCATGGTGTGAACAAAATACAGTAAAATCCGGTTATAGCGGCCACCCTGGGGACATGAACTTTGGTGGCCGCTATATCCGATGTCCGGTATAAACAACACATCGGATATAGCGGCCACTTTTGTCCTGGTGGACGGTATATCCGATGTCTCCGTATATTACAGACAGTTTCCGGTATATCCGATGTTTATAACGGACACACACACTCTCTCTCTCTCTCTCTCTCGAGCGAGCGAGCGAGCGTGCGTGTGTGCGTGCGTATGAACGTGCGCGCGAACGTGCGTGCGTGTGTATCGTTTAGTGTTTACAACCTAATTCGTTTTACGTTCAAAATCACGATTTAACTGACATTGATCAGACATTTAGATGAAAATAAAATAAAACTCATTGTTAATTTTTTATTCACACACACACACACACACACACACACACACACACACACACACACACACACACACACACACACACACACACAGAGAGAGAGAGAGAGAGAGAGAGAGAGAGAAACGATCACGGCAACACTTACGATTTATCAATTATATCAATTTTATTTTTCATTGCTGGCCCTGCCAGCTGCCCCACAGCCTGTGGACAGCTAGCCTTACTGTACCGTGTACACATTCAAAAAAAAGTCGTGAATAGCTGGTAATGCGTCCATACTGGTTGGAATTACACAAAAATAGTCACGTTCACACTATTTTGCAAACATCTATAGCGAAAACCTTTAATTCCCTAAAGGAAACATTGAACGCTGAAAGGTTTACAGACAAAAATGCGAAATAAATGGATAACACAAATTAAAATGCAGACTGAGATGCAACAAACGGCATGAAATAATTGTTTTTTTTTAAAAAAAAGAAAAGTTCTCTAAATTCTAAAACCATTCCTTGCGTTCTGTAACAATGTAACAAAACAATTCTTGTGATAAAATCTTTGTTTACAGTTTCTGAAACCAGGGAGTCTCGTGTAGACTCACTGCTGAAACTAAAATTCTGACTCTATGCCAAGAGAGATTATGTTAAACTTGAGCAATTTCTGCACGTAAATTTGAGAGAAAAAAGAACAAGAATCCTTTCCTTTGCAGTACTTGATCTGTCTACCTTGAAATCTTACATATAAAATCGTACATGATGAGTTACAAGATTCAGAACAAACTATGTAAAAAAAAAACAAACAAAAAAATGTTCTCCTGTACTGAATAGTATTGGAAATACTGATTCGTAATCGCTTTCAAACCGGTGTCCGGTATATCAGGCTCTGGGACAAGAAAGGAGACAGTGGTGTCCGGTATAATCGATGCAATATGTGCGCCGGCCGTTTTATCCGGAGAAAAGGGGCCCTGGGGACGAGAAAGGGGTGCCGGTATAAGCGATGTCCGGTATAACCGGTGGCCGCTACAACCGATGAGTTTCTAGTCATGTTAAAGAAGGCCCTCGGCAGGGGAATGCCTTTGCCCTGTCGGTATAACCGATGTCCGGTATATCCGGTGGCCGTTATAGGTGGACCCGACTGTAAGTCGCGACAATTTTGTCATCCGAGGCAGGTCCTAGTTCTGACGGTTAGGGGAGATTTGTTCACCATGTTTAGACGCACGTTCCTGTGTTTTACAGCTCCTATCAATGTACTTCATGGACGCGGTGAGTTGTTGACTAGCAAGCCGTATGCTCATGGTGTAAATTTTAGTATTTCTTTCTCATATCTGGGTATAGGGTTCTAACAAGAGACCAGTCGGCAAACTCCGTTTTGACTAATAATGTCCTACATACGAGTCTTCATACATAAATATATGCAATACAGATGAAAATCTCATGCAAATGAATATGCAGCACAGATGAATATGCCACACAGATCAATATGACATACAGACAAATATCTTATGCAGGCAAATATGTCATACAGATGAATATGTCATTGAGATAAGCATGTCATACAAATGAATGTGATACAGATGAAAATCACAGAGATGAAAATCATACAAAACGACTCTGTCATACCGATGAATAGGCCATACAGATGAACATGCCGTACATATGAAAATGTCATGCATACAGACGAATAGGTCATACAGACGAATATGCCATGCTTTGGAAATGTTTAGCCCACCAAATTTGAAAAATAAATGGAATTCTAAATTCCGAAATTTAAATAACTGAGCTGACCCTTCGCACCACGTGATTGTAATGTGTGAGAGAATGCGTGTGATTCATGTGAGCGTGCGTGTTGGGTTCAGTTCGCGGTGCTTTGATGAATATGCCATACAGATGAACATGCCATGTAGATGAATATACCATACAGATGAATATGTCATGCAGATGAATATGCCATACAGATGAATATGCTATACAGATGAATATGAGTTTGAGGGTCCAGCCAGAGAGGAGGTGAAGAACGTAGGGTCAGAACTTGGTCTTCGTGAAGACCTCTCATCAAGAGTCGATCACCATCTCGCTAACCTCGCAGTACAGGCAGGCACGAAAACGGGAAGTCTGACCCCCCAATCTAAAGACCCAAAAGAAACATCTGAAAAACCAGGTCGATCAGAAACACGACAAACTGAAATCAGACTCGCTGCAGAAACTCTGCGACACCAAGACCCGTTTGGAACAGAAGCATCGCGCAGTAGATACACAGCTACAGGCACTGAACCAGTCTCGTCTCTCCAAGTACGTCACCATTGCTGGGCAGCTGGACGTGTTGGAGAAGAGGAGTAAAGAGGTCGGAGTTCGGATGAAGACAGCGGAACGGTACTTGGCAGAAGAGGTGACCACAGCTGTGGAGACTGAGAATCAAGCCGTTAGACGACAGATGGCCAGATCAGCTCAAGATCTTCTCGCCACGGGTAAATAATGGTTAAAATGTTGATGACGATGATGATGATCTCTCTCTCTCTCTCTCTCTCTCTCTCTAAATACTACTCTTTCCCTTGACGTCTTGTATACTTTTTATTTTTCTGTTTTTTTTTGGGTTTTTTTTTTAACCCAGAAGTATCGATGACAATATGTTCTTTCTTCTTCTTTCATTGATAGGATTTTAAAAAAAATGTTTTGACTCCTTGTTGTATGTTTGGTTTGTTTGTTTTCTGTTATTGATTGTTTTGAATGTTTTGTATGTTTTGTTTTTTTTAATTAACAGTAGAGCATGTAGTTGTACCGGACGATTGATAATGGCAAATCACCCTGTCACATCATAGAACCTTGTAGAATAGAGTTCTCTCTCTCTCTCTCTCTCTTGTAATACTCTCTCTCTCTCTCTCCCTCTCTCTCTCTCTCTTGTAATACTCTCTCTCTTTTTCTCTTGTAATACTCAGGATCGTTTTGCTTTTAAATAAAATTGAAAAGATGTCTTGTTTACTCTTGGTCAGATGAACTGGGGCGTGTTCTAACGGGCTCCAAAGCCTTGATGGACCAGCAACATGCCGACAAGCAGCAGGAAATCCTCAAACTACATCACCTGCTCTGTAAGCTGCACTTAATTGTATTTTGAGTTTTAACTGTCACCAACGGACCCTGGTTGGTTTGATCTGGCGAATGTGCTAGTTGCTTGATATCTGCGTTTGCTTGTTGCATTGGTGTTTCAACACCTGCGCTACACGAGTGGCTGGAGACTGTAGTTGGGGATGTAAATAGTGTGTGTGTGTGTGTGTGTGTGTGTGTGTGTGTGTGTGTGTGTGTGTGTGTGTGTGTGTGTGTGCTCTTTAAGCGCAGCGAGTCCTTGAAGCGGGAGAACAGCGCTCTATAAAAGCCATGTATTATTATTATTATTATTATTAGTTGGGCGGGTTGTTAGAGCTGAGCTTTTCACACCAACTTTATTTGTACTTGAGTTTAGTTTGAGGTTCCTGGTGTTTGTGGCTGCTGAGAAACGGAGAAACACTTTTTTAAACTTAACCTTGACCTTTGAGGGAGGTTTAGAAAGCCCTCGTCACCAGCTACCATTCTGCTAGGGTTGGTTTTTCTGCTCTTTATTCGTAATTTCTGAGAAAACCCAGCGTTAAAGTTTTGTCACAGACAGGCGACAGACAAACGACGGATAGACAGACGATAGACAGCCGACAGACAGACAGACAGACAGGCAGACAGACAGACAGACGACAGAGGGCTATTACATAGACTCATTTTGTTATACACGTGGGTCAAAATACCTGTTGCTGTAGTTTTCGTGCCCAGTCTAACGATGCGGCGTCCTGGCCTAACCTACACACAAGGAAACTGCCGAAATGTGCACTCTTGTTATTTATGCCCTGCATATGCCCCAGAATCTGGTTATAAATTGGTCACCCATCAAGTCTAGCCTGCCATTTTTTTAACTCACCAACATGCCACTTTTCGGCGCAGCGCCAAAATTGAGGTCAAATGGCCTTTTGAGAAACAAGGGAAAGTCATTTTAACTCTCTCTCTGTACTGTGGTTTCCAGAATGTTCGCAACACATGGCTGCGGGGGTCCCATTTATGAAGTCGCAAACTGTCTAATCTAATTCTCAATCATGACTTCATAAAGTGCGAAACGAATTACAACCCTACATTTCTAAGGTCAAAGGGAAGGAACCAGCTGTTAGTTACATCAGGGGGAAAAACTCCGTCAGTATACAGACAGTTACTAAGACCGACCGTTACTCCCTAACCTGTGTCCTTTCAATATGATTCTGTGACTTTCAGCTTCCATGCACAACGTCAGCCTGTACGCCGATATTGGGGAAGACAAGGTGATGCTGAAACCTTTGACGGACCCGGTCATCTACAAGAACGCCGTCATCAACACTGGCGCCTACAACACAACCAGTGGCTTTTTCACAGCGCCTGTGTCTGGCGTTTATCTCTTTCTGGTCTCCCTGCACAACGCGGCAGCAAATGGAAGCAGGGTCATGTTCCGAGGCAGGAAGACTCACTGCTGGATATATGCCGGGGGCAGAACGAAAACCTACACGACTTGCGCCTTTTTCGTGCACTGGGCGAAAGGCACTATGATGTGGGTTTTGCCTGATGATGAGTTTTTTTTGTTGTTTTTTTTATTACAAAACACCCAACCCTTATTTCAGGCACACCACGTTTTCAGGATTTCTTTTGCGACCAGATATGTAGCGGTGTTTGACGGCTGAGAGAACAAGTGAATTCTTTTACGAACAGATATGTAGAGGTATTGCTCTCTCCCTCTCTCTCTCTCTCTCTGAGTGTTCATGTTTAAGTATACTTACAGATTTTGTGTTTTCAGCCTTTGTGCAGACATCTGTCTAAGAAATGAAAAGCTCTCTCTCTCTCTCTCTCTCTCTCTCTCTCTCTCTCTCTCTCTCTCTCTCTCTCTCACACATATTTTGTCGATTGGTTGCTATTTTAAAATGAACACGTATCGCTTGTAACATCAACGACCTAGCACCTTTTGTATCCTCTCCTACATACATTATGTTCTCAAGAATAATTGTTGTTGTTGTTCTTCTTCCTCTGCAAGTGTGGTGGCGATGTTTACTACAGAAATGTAATCAGAAATTCAACTTTGGTTCGTGTACACTGCGTACCTTCATTTGAGGCTCCAGTAATGGATCAAAAACGGGCCTGTAATTATCTTACCCAAGAGATACTGTTTCAACATATTTAAATACATTTGTCTTTTTCGTCTTTTTGTAGTTTCACTCAAAAAGCGTTTAACTTATTTACCCAGAAACTGCAGAATGCGTGTTTATGTGTTCGTGTTTTGCTTTTACGGTTTGTTTTCTTTGTACAATGTCTGTTATTATTCTGCGTCATGTTTGATATCAAGGAGATATGTAACGATTTAAAATCCATGTAAATATTTGCATTTCATGTTTCATATTTCTCCGTTATGTTGTGAGATAGTTGACAAGCAGGAGAACACATCACTAACCTTTAACCCAAGCGGTAACTTTTAACACCAAACCGGTTCGAATTCCGTTTGGCGCTCTTTTTAAGGAATCGTGCAATGTTCTACATACAGAACTGATAAATAAATAAATTAGCAGCCATTATTTTTTACGACCGATGTGTGTGTGTGTGTGTGTGTGTGTGTGTGTGTGTGTGTGTGTGTGTGTGTGTGTGTGTGTGTGTGTGTGTGTGTGTGAGTCTGTGTGTGTGTGTGTGTGTGTGTGTGTGTGTGTGTGAGAGAGAGAGAGTGTGTAGTTAGTGAAACTTAATCTTGGATCACACACACACACACACACACACACACACACACACACACACACACACACACACACACCCGAACAAATATTCCCAAGACAAAGTCATGCTATACTTCTGCAACTCAGTCGAACACTGATTCAGAGCTTTATTTACAAGAGAAAACTAACTTTTCACCCAGTGCTTGTCTGAGAGACAGTTATACAACAGTAATACTACCCATAGACTCTTTATTAAGTGAGACTAAGCCCGCTGTGTAATGATGGTGATAGATTCTTCCTGTTACCACAATGCAAGTTACTGACGGCTGTCTCTGAGTAAATATTATTTAAGGAAGAATGGTTGTCAGGCGATAAGCCAGTCTTGAAAGGCAGTCTTCTAAATGGTGTACGCGCGTGTGTGTTTGTGTAAAAGGAAATAAAATCAATGAACTAAACGGAAATGAAACGGCCGTAAACTCTCCTGGTAAAATAGTGACAGCAACAGTATAAAACGCCGCCTCGCTTTTCGCTTACGTTTAGCCCTCTTCTGGCTAATGCCAGCATGTGCAAGGCCGTGTACGCACAAGTGTGCTACTATGGCAGTCACTACCAAAACGGCTTAGAATAATTTGTGAGCCTAAAATGAATAGCTCTGAAGATTGGATATTCACCGCAAGACCCCATTACAAGTCGGGTCTCAGAAGAAATGCATAAAGCGAGGTGTGCCTGAAGAAAGGTTTGCGAGCACCATGCTTCATCCCATAATACGACCGAACTTGCATCTGAACGCCTTTCTGGAAGTGCAAAGCCAAAACACACGTGTGATAGGTCGACCACCTCTCTGACCCTGCTGATAACATGCAGTATCCGTTGCTCTGTGTGGCCACGAACAAGCCAGACGTACTCTGAGCCGTGTTGTGAAGTGTGACTAGGAAGATGTAGACGCCTGATACTGGCGCTGTGAACGTACCGTCGGTGACGTTGTAGGCGTCTCCGTCGTTTCTGACGATGTTGCGGTATTTGATAACATCATACAGGGATCTCAGCATGACGTTGTCCTCGCCAAAGTGAGCGCAGAGCAATGTGTTGTGGATGGAGGCTGCAAGGAGAAGTACATTACGTCAAGTCACGTCAAGTTTATTTTCCGACTCTCGTGGGGCATTGAAAGGTAGACAGACATATACACATCACAGCCACCTGTCTCATTGCCACGTACATGTTAACTCTGCACTTATAAACAGTACATGTACTAATACAGAAGATTTACCAAGTACGGCATTCCTTGCAAACGCGCTCACTCATACGTATGTTCACTCCACTCACTAGGCGCGACACCAGAATGTCCTTCCAGAGGGTGCTATCGAAGAAGAGAGATAGTACGTTCTGGTGGGAAACCCTCGAGATAAGAGTGAATGCCGACAAGCTGATTGGCCTAGTGCCTCCTGAGGTACATGTGTACCATATTCGAACTCTCTGGTGGGCAGCATTTTGGGTTGAGATTTTTCCTCACACAATCGAGTCGATATTTCCGTGCAGACCCGTCTACGGTGCCTTGCTGAGATCCCAGCGCGAAAAGGAAAACACACCATTCGCAGGGGGGGGGGGGGGGAATAGGTGGCGCTGTACAGATGGCGACACGCTCCACCCAGAGGTGTGTGTGTGTGTGTGTGTGTGTGTGTGTGTGTGTGTGTGTGCGGGGGGGGGGGGGGGGGGGGGGCGGACGGTGGGTATCCCCGATATTCGCAACGAAATACGCACCCCAAATACCAAATACGAATAACACATAATTCATGCTCACAACTCACTCACTCAAACAACAATTAAATCAGGGCAAACTCAACTAATCAGTGACCGAATCTCATCCGCCTATGCTAACCAATCGCTAACGTGCTCACTCACTCTCTGCCTCCATACCTCAGTCACTGTGACTCACTAACTCACTAAGTCTCTGTGACTCACGAACTCACTCGCTAAAGCCAAATCTAAGCGAAACTTACAGCGCATGTCGTGTAGTTTGAGGATTTTTTGACTCTCGTCGGAATATTTCTGGTCCATCAAGGCTTTGGAGTCCGTCAGAATACGCTCCAATTTACCTAATCAAAAGTAAAAGAAGACATTTTTTATACTAAAGATAAATGATTGTTTTAGCATTAGAAGTGTGTGTGTGTGTGTGTGTGTGTGTGTGTGTGTGTGTGTGTGTGTGTGTGTGTGTGTGTGTGTGTGTGTGTGTGTGTGTGTGTGTGTGTGTGTGTGTGTGAGAGAGAGAGAGATTTGGTTTCGCAACAGAGGTCCTCATAGTGTGTGTGTGATACACATCTGGGTTCGCGACAGATGCGATCTTAGTGTGTGTAATATAAATGTGGGTTCGCAACAGGTGCGACGGCAGGAAGATCATATGATTGATACGCAGCAGACATTTAGGGAACAGAGAGAGAGAGAGAGAGAGAGAGAATCATCATCATCGTCATCAACGTTTTATTCATCATTTACCCATGGCGAGAAGATCTTTAGCTGATCTGGCCATCTGTCGTCTAACGGCTTGATTCTCAGTCTCCACAACTGTCGTCACCTCATCTGCCAAGCACCGTTCCGCTGTCTTCATCCGAACTCCGACCTCGTTACTCCTGTTCTCCAACACGTCCACCTGCCCAGCAATGGTGACGTACTTGTGGAGACGAGACTGGTTCAGTGCCTGTAGGTGTCTATCTACAGCGGCATGCATCGAATCCAAAAGGGTTTTGGTGTCGCGGAGTTTCTGTAGCGAGTCTGATTTCAGTTTGTCGTGTTTCTGATCGACTTGGTTCTTCAGGTGTTTCTGTTCGGTCTGTAGGTTTGGGGTCAGACTTCCCGTTTTGTTTCCAGCCTGTACTGCGAGGTTATCGAGATGGTGATCGACTCTTGATGAGAGGTCTTCACGAAGACCAAGTTCTGACCTTACGTTCTTCACCTGCTCTCTGGCTGGACCCTCAAACTCGTCAACCGATCTCTCGAACTCAGCCAGCCTCGCTTTCAGCTTCGTGTTCTTGGACGTCGCTTCTTGAAGCCTTGCCGTTAGACTCAACTCCAAGTCGCGAAAATCGCTAATGTATCTGCCCTTCAAAACAGCCATGGCCACCTCAAGCATTTCAACGTAGAGATAGGCTGGGGAGGGCAGAGGGGTGGGGCTGGGAGGGCAGTTGGAGGGCCAGTCTGGGAGGCTACATTGGTACGCGCCAGTCGGGGTCGGGTTGGGCAAGAGGAACACGTAGGAGCCGTTGTCAAATCGAGCGCTTGTCTGTCTCTCGCCCCTTGGGTTCTGTAACGGTTAGCACACACACACACACACACACACACACACACACACACACACACACACACACACACACACACACACACACACACACACACACACACACACTATAATAATTATATCGGCTACAAGCCCTATATCGGCTACAAGCCACTGTATATATATCGCATAATCGTGGACAAGTTTCATACAAAAGAAGACCAGCTCTGATTTTGTGTTCGTTAATGTTAATGGGGAGATTTTGGGTTTTTCTGTTGTTAGTTTGTTTGTTTGTTTGTTTGTTTTTTGTTAGCAGTGGTGAACTGGCGCTGTGCTACGCTATGACGCATTGCCTACTTACCGTGAGGTAGGGAACTAAGGGCGGGGTGCCTCTGTCTTCGAATCTCCCACACAAAAGAGGGACATGCCATTCGTTGGAATTGTCGTCCTTGACAACTTGGGGACCCTCTTCAAGTTGCAGAGAGTCGTCCTCAGCACGTGGTGGCGCTGTTAACAGTCAATTATCGACGTGAGTTCGAATCCTAGCCGGGGCCAAACATTTGTGCTGGCCATATTTCTCGTCAGTGCCCCGTCTTTGATGTCAGCCGTGCGTGTTGGAGAAGGACGTTAAACTCCCAAACATCCACCAGCCCTCATTATGGCGTCAATGTCAATTTGAAATCGGAGCCATAGATAGTGAAAAAGAAACGACACGAAGACTTAGGGAAACACGATACAAACGGTAGAGGTGCAAAATTATTAAAAAATGATGGAAGGGTTGAATCTTTACGGAAATAGTAGTAGTAGTAGAAGTAGTTGTTGTAGTAGTAGTAGTAGTAGTAGTAGTAGTAGTAGTAGTAGTAGTAGTAACCGAGAACTTTTTGGTCTTTCGTATTATCTTCATTATAATCAACATCATCTTCATCATCATTTAATTATGAAGAGACGGTAGTTACGAAACGCTTGGACGCCTGTACTGATCCGCATGGCATATTCATCTGTATAGCGTATTCATCATCTGTACGAAATATCCATGGCATATTCATCTGTATGACCTATTCGTCTGTATGGCATATACATCTGCATGGCATATTCATCTGTATGGCATATTCATCTGTATGACATAATTGTTCGTCTGTATGGCATTCATCTGTGTGGCATAGTCATCTATATTGCATATTCATCTGTATGACACTATTACTCAAAACAGAATTTGCCGACTTGTTTCACATATTCATGTGTATGATAAGTTCATCCGTACGAAATATTCATCTGTGTGGCATATTCATCTGTATTGCATGTTCATCTGTATGACATTTTCATCTATATTGCATGTATTTATCTGTATGAATACTCATCTGTATGACATATTATTAGTCAAAACGGAGTTTTCCGACTGGTCTCTTGTTAGAACCTTACACCCAGAAATGAGAAAAGAAATACTAAATTTTACACCAGTCACAAGCACTGTGTATGCGGCTTGCTAGTCAACAACTTACCGCATCCATGAAGTACATTGATAGCAGCTGTGAAAAACAGGAATGTGCGTCTAAACATGGTGGGCAAATCTGTCCTCACCGCTGAAGCCAGCTTCGTCAGAAGTAGGAGCTGCTTCGAATGACAGAATTGTCGTGACTTATTTCTTTCACACCACGCAGCCTCTGTGATGACGCAACTTAGCTGTTATCGACGTATATCCAACCCGGCGACTACCGACCAAGAACTGACCAATCAAAAGCGTCGTACCGATGTGAACTGAAAACAAAGCGCTGTTATGCAGTGATGAAAGTCTGTGTCATGTGTGTGTTGCACGGTGTTGACGTATCAGTCATGACTACACTCGCTCTTTCAAAAGAAATCCGCTCTCGGTGTAGAGCACACGTGCGTATGTCCACAATGCTGGGAATGAAATTTTTGTTGCTCAATGCTGCTTTTCCTCTTCTGTATGGATGTGGTGAGTGTTTATATACATGTGTGAACACTTTTTGCCACTTTGTTATTAATTCAATTCTATTCCTGAAACTTTATTCTCTCTATAGAGAATTATATTCTGGAAGGATGGGTGGTTATGAACTATTAGCTATAGGCAATGCTAGCAGACTGCAGTATTAGTAGTAGTTGTAGTAGCAATAGTAGAGGTAGTAGAAATTGTTGTAGTAGTGCCAATGTAAATAATTTTCATAGATGAAATTTTCTTTGTGTGAATGTAGTGAATGCTCCTCCTTGTCATCATCGTCATCATCATCATCATCGTCGTCGTCATCATCATCATAAAAAAATGTACCTACGTTTCTCTCCCATTGTTTTCAGTTTTGTAATCCTCTCCTAGAGTCAGGGTCGCTGTTTGCTTTGTGTTCGTGATTTTGTTCTTGTGGTCAGTCATAACTTCAATTTTCGGAAATTTAAATTGACGCCATGTTGATTTCTACCAGCGCCATCACGTACTCAAGGCGGTATCCTGGCTCTTCAAGGCGGCTCAGAACCTGTCAAGGACGACAACTCCAGCGATCGGCACCTCCCTCTTCTGTGTGGGAAATTCTCGGACAGAGGCACCCCTCCCTTAGTTCCGTACCTCTTTGTAAGAAAGCAAAATGACAGTCAGCTAGAATTATACAGGGGTAGTTGGTTGTTGTTGCTCTTGTTGTTGTTGTTTAGTTTTGTTTGTTTGTTTGTATTTTCCTTCCGTACTTTAGAAGCAAAAGACGTTCTCCAACAGTATACGTTAGTGAACGCCAGGGAGAAAAAGCACAAGCAGCATGCAGTACTACATCTACACATACTACTACAAACGAACAAACAAATTAAACAGAAAATAAACTACAAAAGTGAGGTCTCACTAAGAAACTTTTTGGAATTTTTTGTACGTATTTCTTAAAATTGGGCCTATATTCGCTGAGAGATAGAGTGTGTGTGTGTGTGTGTGTGTGTGTGTGTGTGTGTGTGTGTGTGTGTGTGTGTGTGTGTGTGTGTGTGTGTTTGTGTGTGTGTGTGTGTTATCCAAGATGAAGTTTCACTCAAACTACGTTAGTCTCTCTCTCTCTCTCTCTCTCTCTCTCTCTCTCTCTCACACACACACACACACACACACACACACACACACACACACACACACACACACACACACACACACACACACATCGGTCGTGAAAAATAATGGTTGCTATTTTATTTTATTTATCAGGTATGTATGTAGAACATTGATTGATTCGTTAACAAGAGCGCCAAACGGAATTCGAACCGGTTTGATATTGACGAAAAAGTTACCACTTGGATAAAAGCTTAGTGATGTTCTCCTGCTTATCAACTGTCTTACAAAATAAAGAAGAAATATTTGCATGTCATATTTACATGAAATTTTAATCTTTACTTATCTGCGTGATATAAAGCATAAGGCATAAAGTTGATTCTGCAGTTTCTGGGTAAACATGTTAAACGCTTTTTGGAGCGAAACGAACAGATGCTAAAAAAAGCTTTTATATTTAAATATATTTAAATATGTTGGAACAGAAACTCTTGGGTAAGATACAGACTCGTCTTTGATCCATTACTGAAGCCTCAAATGAATGTCGACGCCATGAACGCCAATGATGGGGTAGTAAATGTTGAACAAAAGTCTCCGCTGGCTTAGCTGTTATTTACCTAGCTTTTCTTAGACGGTTGAAAGAGATGGCATTTATCTTGAAACTCATCGGCAAGGGACATAACTTCGTGATAATCATTGACAATGGGCAAGTAACTGGCTGCCAGTGCGGCACCCACCGGTAAATTGTGGTGCCCACTGCGTGATGGGCTTCTAACTCTGGGCCGACAATGTGACATTGGCTGTGACATTGAATTTGCACGGTGGGAAGGGGAAGTCACTTTTCAACAGAATCCCTAAATACCATCTAGCCAGCTCTTATAATAATGGTTTTCAGATGAACTTTATCATGAAATAATCTCAAAAGGCGTGTACGAAAGAAAATGAAATGTAAATAACGTATTAAAGTCTTTAGCGGAAAATAAAACTGATACTGACACCCTTTAAAGGTTTTACACTTACAAGCGCACCTTTGGTACCAACCGTCTTGAAAAACACATCAGTTCTCATCGGGACGGAGCAGAAAGCCCAAGAGATACGCGTTCCCCACCCAAATGTCACCCAGCACACGCTCTGGTTTCAAGTGGACCACATCGCCTTTAACCAGATGGACGATGGTTTGGCAGTGTGCCATGGCAAGCCCAAGCTCATTTTCATTGTGGACGCAGAACGGCTGACCGGCAACGTTGATCTGGAACTCTGTCTTGACCGACTTTGCCTCACAAGTCACCGAGCCCATGAACACGTACAACCCGGGGGTGACCGTGGTGAACGTGTTGGTGACGTTGCTGAAGGCTCCGCCCTCATTCAGGCTCACCGTTGACAGAATGATGAGTTGGCCGTTTTTCATTTTAGACTTCTTGTTGCCGAAGCGCCTGGCGTAGAAACTGTATTTGTGCGACGCCTCTACACATAAATATAAAAAGGTGCTGCAACATGTCACATACGCGACACCACGACAATCCATGAACGACACAACGATACCCAACGAACTTCGTCACGACACGCCGCATATTAAATCAGTACTCCGCTACACCTCGTTGACCACAGCGTTGCACTCGGAACCCGAACCTGAATTAGGAATGTGTGTGTGTGTGTGTGTGTGTGTGTGTGTGTGTGTGTGTGTGTGTGTGTGTGTGTGTGTGTGTGTGTGTGTGTGTGTAAGAGAGAGAGAGAGAGAGAGAGATTAATTTTTACTGTTTGGATATTTGACCCTTAACTGGGGGGGGGGGGGGTTAAACACGCACATGATACAATACATGATCAATCAACATTTTCACAATAAGACTCGCGTGGGTAGTGGATAGCTTAAAGGAAGAAAAAAACCCACAAACAAAGCAGAAGATAATTTCTATGTGATGTGTCCACATTCGTGGCCGCATGCTGTTACATGTATACACTACAAAATACGATTTAACTGTTAAAAAAGATCCCGCAAGTTTGAATTTCTTTTCATAGTGGTGTGCGTGCATTTTTGGCCGTGTAGACCGCTTTGTGTGCACAATAGTATGTAATTGTGTATATCCTAGTATAACCCACTTCGGGAAGCCGGGTTGGTCGAATGGTAGACCGTTGGACTTCTAATGCTCGGGTCGTGAGTTCGTATCCCGGCTGGGGCCAAATATTTGTGCTGGTTTTTTCATCGTTGCTGTCACCCGTATGTGGTGGAAAAAGACGTAAATCTCCCACAAACACCAACCCACACTTATACCACTTCACACACACACACACACACACACACATACACACACACGCACGCACGCACGCACGCACGCACGCCAAAAAAGGAACACTCTACTCAGCTCAGCCCCTCTGGTTACGCTGGTGACATTGGGGCATGTGGCGCGTACATTCAGAGAGAGAGAGAGAGAGAGAGAGAGAGAAAGAAAGCGAGAGAGAGAGAGAGAGAGAGAGAGCCGTTGTGGCTTCAGTTTTGCTAAATCTGAGACCGAATATAAAGAAATTTAACTGAATTTTGCCAATAAAATCAGCCTGACCAGTAGGCTATTTACAAAACGTACTTATCGAATTGTTCACAGACCGCAGTTTCTTGTCCAGGCGAAACAACCCGAGCTCCATGTGGTCATTCAAGTTTTTAACCTTTGAGTCCTGGGTGCCTAGGAACACAAACCAAAGCAATCATGATACATGATGATATTCTATGCTAAAGGAAACCTCACACACACACACACACACACACACACACACACACACACACACACACACACACACACACACTGAGCGACACACACTGAGAGAAAGCTGCTCCACAAAAGTATTGGCGTTACATAAATTATTATGGTTCTATCTCATCTTGCGCGTTCCAGGGTTTTAATTGTTTTCGTAGATCTAATTCAGGGGTATTTTGAATTGTCCTGGCATTCCTCGACCTCATTCCCCCTCCCCACCACCCCACACACACCTCTCGTCCCCGCCCTGTTCTCCACCATACTGTAATGCAGTAACACCGAACTATAAGCACCTCCCTGTTCTTCACTATATAGTAATACAGGAATACCGAACTATAAGCACCTCCCTGTTCTTCACTATATAGTAATACAGGAATACCGAACTATAGTAATACAGGTATACCGAACTAGAAGCACCTCCCTGTTCTTCACTATATAGTAATACAGGAATACCGAACTATAGTAATACAGGAATACCGAACTAGAAGCACCTCCCTGTTCTTCACTATATAGTAATACAGGAATACCGAACTATAGTAATACAGGAATACCGAACTAGAAGCACCTCCCTGTTCTTCACTATATAGTAATACAGGAATACCGAACTATAGTAATACAGGAATACCGAACTAGAAGCACCTCCCTGTTCTTCACTATATAGTAATACAGGAATACCGAACTATAGTAATACAGGAATACCGAACTATAAGCACCTCCCTGTTCTTCACTATATAGTAATACAGGAATACCGAACTATAGTAATACAGGAATACCGAACTAGAAGCACCTCCCTGTTCTTCACTACATAGTAATACAGGAATACCGAACTATAGTAATACAGGAATACCGAACTATAAGCACCTCCCTGTTCTTCACTATATAGTAATACAGGAATACCGAACTATAGTAATACAGGAATACCGAACTATAAGCACCTCCCTGTTCTTCACTATATAGTAATACAGGAATACCGAACTATAGTAATACAGGAATACCGAACTATAAGCACCTCCCTGTTCTTCACTATATAGTAATACAGGAATACCGAACTATAGTAATACAGGAATACCGAACTATAAGCACCTCCCTGTTCTTCACTATATAGTAATACAGGAATACCGAACTATAGTAATACAGGAATACCGAAATAGAAGCACCTCCCTGTTCTTCACTACATAGTAATACAGGAATACCGAACTATAGTAATACAGGAATACCGAACTAGAAGCACCTCCCTGTTCTTCACTATATAGTAATACAGGAATACCGAACTATAGTAATACAGGAATACCGAACTAGAAGCACCTCCCTGTTCTTCACTACATAGTAATACAGGAATACCGAACTATAGTAATACAGGAATACCGAAATAGAAGCACCTCCCTGTTCTTCACTACATAGTAATACAGGAATACCGAACTATAGTAATACAGGAATACCGAACTAGAAGCACCTCCCTGTTCTTCACCATATAGTAATACAGGAATACCGAACTATAGTAATACAGGAATACCGAACTAGAAGCACCTCCCTGTTCTTCACTACATAGTAATACAGGAATACCGAACTATAGTAATACAGGAATACCGAACTATAGTAATACAGGAATACCGAACTATAGTAATACAGGAATACCGAAATAGAAGCACCTCCCTGTTCTTCACTACATAGTAATACAGGAATACCGAACGAGAATCACCAACGATCTGCGTTTTGTTTCGCTGTGTTTCATCCCTGCTTTGTGGTGGTTAGTGGTCTGCCAATGGAGGAAATGATAGTAGTTATGATAATTTTATTCTATACAATTCTTTTTTTCCGCCCACAAAACTAGAAAGAAATGTCGTCTACTTTCCCCTGATACCAGGCGAGAATAAACTTCGGGTGATTCGAAGCAAACACTTTTCCTGGACAAACATGTTCTTTGTGTGACTACATTTTCCACCGAGCAACAAGTACTCGAGAACGGGTTAGACAAATTTCGGTTGTGTCAAACAAAATTTCGCTTATGTTTACATAAAAAGATTGTGCTCCATGGCATAAAACTTGTGAGTGTTACAGTACATGGACTTAATTTAAAAAAAAAAAAAAAAAAAAAAACATTAAAAAAAATTCGCTTCGGATGAGTCGGAGAGATTTTTCCCCTTACAATGCGTCGCCGCCAAACATGGCTCGCACGAAGATATTACGAAAATCAAATTCATCGGTGCTTTTAAAGTCCGCTTATAATTATGATTACTGGCGATGCGGGCGTTCAGGGTTTGGGTGCTGCGGTCCAGCTCTTCACGCATCGACTGGTAGAGCGACGAAATGGTTCTGTTGCTGGCCTGCATCGTAGCTATCGTCATGTTGCTTACAGCGTTGTCCATGTTACTTAGTTTCTGCTCCATTTGCTGCACCTGACGTATCACACGTTTGGGATCGGCCAATCCTTGGTACTTGGCCAGGAGCTGGTCGTACTTTCTGGTGGACTCTGCTGCGAGACTTGTGACATTCCCGTGTAGGTTTCTCTTTACGTCTTCTGTTTTCCCGTCGCAGTAGGTCGTCACGACTCTCCTTGTCTCTTCTGTTTTGTTCATAGCGTACTCTCTGGTCTCGGCCACCTTCGTTTGCAGTTCTTCCCTCATGGTCTTCTGCTTCGCCTCCGCTCGGGTCAGATTTGTCTGCAACGCCTCTACATGCCTCTCGGCTGTTTCAGCTTGAGACCTGAGGCGCGATTCGATCTCATTCTTCAGAGCCGACAGAGTGTCTTGCGCCAAAATCAGGGCAAACTCGATCCAGTCGATGTGGAGAAACTTCGGCTGCAACAGCGGTGAATCCTCAGGTACACAGCTGGAAGTGACGTTGTCAGGAAGTCGACATGCATAGAAGCCGGTGGTGACGGGTGTGGGGAGAAGGAAGACGAAAGAACCATTGCGATCATAGTACTTGGCAGTTAGGATGTCACCAGTGGGTGTCTGTCAACGAGAGAAATCGTTGGTGTCAATAATACGCTGCTTGCTGGTACATGTATAATTAATACATTATGCCCATTGAAACAGCAGCAACAACAAGAAGCAATCAAGCAAGAAAAGAAAGGCGAAATCAAAACAAACAAACAAACAAAGAAGAACAACAACAACAGCAACAATCACAAGAAATACATATAACGAACAAACCACCACTACAACCACCACCACTGATAACAACAAATATTTAGAAGCACCAACGACAACGAAATTTAATTTCGTTCTCGTTTTGCTCTAAGTTTTGGCGAAACGACACATTTTTTTAACACGAATAATACTTGATAATATAGCCACTGTTACTTCATCCAAAAACATCCTTTAGAGCCTTAGCCCCGCATTAGTCTATGGTGCTTGCACGGCTTTTAAGCCCTAAAAGCTCACACACTCACTCCTTTACAGGCACAACACTTATAGGCCCAGTCTTTACGATGTTTATGGTATGGTATGGTATGGTATGGTAGACTTCTCCTCGGCGCACGTATCCACCTCTAATGAGATGCTCTAGGCGCCGCAAGGCTGGAGGACGAAGCAGGGAAAGCCTGCTGCCGCTAGGCGCTACTTTGTGTGCAAACCTCCACCCTGCTATTCACTCTGGTGCGTGCGACAGTATTTCTGTTTTACCACGCCACCGGCCACAGCCTACTCTTCTTCGAAAGACGAACGTGGGATTTTTAGCGTGCACACTTGATATTTGTGCGTGCGTGTGTACACGAAGGCGAGACAGGCACCGCAAACGAGTCTGCACATGGATTTGACTCGATATGGCATGAAAAAATCCAACCATATTCCTGCCCACCGGGGACTCGAACCAGGCAGCTCAGGATCCGAAGTCGGATGTCTTAACCACTAGACCAAATCCCCTGTCTCACAGATCTATCCCAGCAGTTTGCGTGGTGTCTAGCATCACACCACTTGAATATCCGCAGAGCCAACAGGGGCGTGCTCCAACGCCACTGGATCTTGGACCGCTCCCGCAAAAAATTGCGCCGCATTACGAGCTCTACTACTCATCAAGATAGAGTATTTCGAGCGGACAGGGGTACTCACAAGCAAAACTGTTCCATAATACGAACCTGGCTTAGTAAAAATGTAAATAGCGCGTTTAAACGGAACAGAAACGCAATCGTTTCATTCTTCTAAAGTTCCTGGTTAAGTGGAAGACATCTCGACGCTTCGCGTACCGAGATATATGGAGTTACAGAAGGCGAGCCCAGATCTAGGAACCTGCCGCACATCAGGGGAAACAGCCAATGGCCGGTGGTGTTCTTCACGGCATGGCCTGAATGGCTGATTTGCACAGAACCATCTTGAGTACGGGGTGGGACTGTATGTAGAAAACACGAATACAAGCATGAATACATCACACATTACTTTAGGATCTGTGTTTAATATGTATGGATTTATATGTCTAGATAAATTAATGTGTGTGTGTGTGTGTGTGTGTGTGTGTGTGTGTGTGTGTGTGTGTGTGTGTGTGTGAGCCAGAAGAAAATTTTCTGCCATCGACAGACAATAAAGTTATATTGAATTGAATTGAATTGAATTGAATTGAAATGAATTGAAATGAAATAAGTGTTGAATAAGCGTGTAAAATTATGCATACAACACATGCAGACGAACTAAAACTAACTAACTACATAAAATAGAAAACAAAAAATCTGTCACTTACACAATTACGAAGTTCCACTACCAAATTCCACTACGAATACACGCACCAATACCAATACAAAATACAATACAAAATTCCATTACCACTATCAATGCCAATACCAAATTTCACCACCAATACATCTCCACTACCAAATTCAACTGCTACTTCCAATAGTAATACCAAATTTTACTACCAATGCCAAGTTCTACTACCAAATTCAATACCAATACATGTACCAATACCAAATTATATTACCACTACCAGTGCCAGTACCAAATTCCACAACCAATACACATACCACAACCAAATTCCACCACCACTACCAAATTCCACCACTACTATCAAACTCCACTACCAATACATGTGCCACGACCAAATTCCAATACCACTACCAATGCTAGTACCAAATGTCATACCAATACACGTACTAATACCAAATTCCACTATCAGTACCAATGCTTACTGCATAAAAGATCCGCAGGTGCAGCAAAGATCAGGAGAAGCAGTGCACACACCGCTCCATCCATAGTGCGCAGCATAATAAAGCGCTATGTTGAATCGCAGTGGTGAATTCTAGCCCCCACAACAGCCGAACCTAAAGGTGGTGACAGAAACCGACATCGCTGTGAACATGTCTGTCATCTTGTGTCCTTTGGAGCAACCCCAGGAACGCCAAAATGCCCTCAGTACCGTTGTTGACAGTTTGCATTTTTGTCCGAGAACATGCGCGAACTCGCGGGACTTTGAACCGAGACTTGGGTCTGACAGACTAGGTGCCTCACCTAGTGTGGGTAGTTTTCCACAGCCGACATAATTATGCCAAACAGGCACTGTGCCACAGTCGGATGCAAATATGACTCCAGACAAATACCCTGCAAGTGCACTGTACCAAAGATCCTACAACCCTAAGATAGGTCACTCGGTGCCATGCACTATATGATGAGTGATGTACGTTAACGTAGTTACTTCCCTTTGTTATGTCATGAAAAACTGGTCACCGAAGTGCTTGCTGCATTGGGAAACACTGTTTGTATGCTTTTTGTGTGGCATTTATTCTTCACAATATGTGGGTGTTGGACTGGAATATGATGTGACAGGATGTAGTTCATAAATCATAATGTGTTCGTGTACCTGGGATGGCTTTAAAACTGAAGTTGTTTGGCAAGGTATCAAAATGAAAGAAATTACTGTACCCCCAACCCCCCCACCCCCTCCCCCCGGTGGAAAATTTCACCACACCGTGCAACTTAAAAAGAAAAAAAAATACTATTTGTAATTTACACTGTGTACATGTTTGTTTTTATGGGGCATGGAAATTGAAAAGTTAGTGTAGGCAAATGTGTAGGGGTGTGTGTTCACTACGCACCCTGCAATGCAAAGGCCTGTATGGCCAGCCGTACACACAACGTGGGTTGATTTGTTTCCTTTTGTGGGTTAACATTTGTTGTGTGTGTTTCGGACTAGTTCAGTGCTGAACGTACTCGGTCAGTCCGGGCCTTATCAGCGGCCACCGGCCTGCTACATACGGTTTGTACGTGCAGTAAATGCTTCTACTGGTTGTAGTCCGTCCAATGTTGAGATAGAGACTGCTAGGGAGCGGTCTATATGCGACCTGCAAGCTCTCCTGGTCACGACTGAGCTCTAAGTGGGTTAACATTTGTTGTGTGTGCAGGGTGCGTAGTGAACACACACCCCTACACGTCGGCCGGCCATACAGGCCTTTGCATTGCAGGGTGCATAGTGAACACACACCCCTACACGTCGGCCGGCCATACAGGCCTTTGCATTGCAGGGTGCGTAGTGAACACACACCCCTACATACGGCTCACTGGCAAGAAAACCAACGGAATGAACTTCAATCAAAGAACAACGAAAAACGAAAGAGGAGAGGACAACAACAACATCAACAAAACTTTCCACATATATTATGCCGCGCACTGAACCTGACTTACTACGGCAGATAAACATGATCAAAAACTCTGGAATCGGAACCCGCACAATTCGGGTCCACAACACAATGAATGAGACCTGCATTGACAAGCATATACAATCAAACCGGTGGCCGCTCAGTGATGAGGACTGACCGAGTACGTTCAGCTCTGAACTAGTCCGAAACACACACAACAAATGTTAACCCACAAAAAGGAAACAGATCAACCCACGATGTGTGTACGGCTGGCCATACAGGCCTTTGCATTGCAGGGTGCGTAGTGAACACACACCCCTACAATTTTCATTTTTTCCTGGCGAAGCAAAGGGACGTTACTCGTACCGCGGCATCCCCCTAAACGGCCGAGTGACCAATCTTAGGAATACAGGATCGTTGACTGTACCAATTCCCCATCGTCATCAACATCATTATCAGAGTCAGAAGTTAATTTTGTGGATTTAGGCAGTACGTATTCATTTTCAACCCGGCAAAACTCCATACAGTTTATTGAATGGACCGCCAATCTACCCGACCCAGCATCTGCTCTACCGAGACTACACGCCAGGAGGAGAAGGGTGCGTGGGTGGGTGTTTGAGAGTTTAAGTCCTTTTCCATCAGGTAGGGATGATATCAAAGACTAGAAAATCTAGTCATGCAAAGAACAAGTTTGGAATGGATTTTTTTTCTTTGACTAAACCGACGTTCGACATTACCAACACAATTACCATTCCATTACCAACACCATTACCATGCCATTACCAACACCATTACCAATACCAATACCAGGTTCCAGTATCAATATCAATACCCATACCAATACTTTCTGCATATGAGATCATTAGGTACAGCAAAGATCAGAAGAAGCAGTATGCACACGGCTGCAGTATGCACACGGCTCACCCCCATGCTGCGCATCACAAAGTTGCTCTGTTTACTAGTTTGCAGTGGTGATTTTTGGCGACATAGCAGAAGAACGTGAAGGTGCTGACAGGTGTCTGCCATCTTGTATCCCTTGGAGCAACTCCAGGGACGCTGTTTGAAGTGTCTTCAATACTACTGTTGACTGTTCGCGCTTTAACCCGAGAACATGCGCGACGTCGCGGGATTGTTTTTAATCGAGATGTAGGCCTTTCCGCGCCCCAACCATGCAGTGTTAGCAGTTTTTCCAGTTGTCGGCCTATGCCGATCCCGCACTTTGTTGCAGTCAGGTGCAAAATGACACCAGAATGCAAGAGCGTTGGCATATTCCCGGCGATCTTGCTCCAAACGGCCAAGCTGATCGATCTGAGTCATTTTCATCCACATTTTCAGGCCTACTCAAAGAAGTAGTTTTTTTATTTTTTTTAAACACTATCTTTCTTCCAAAAATCTCTAACTACTCGCCGTGGGCCATCAGTTAGAGTGGAACCATCATCATCAGATGTAGGCAATACGTAGGCACAATTTCAACCCGGCAAAACTTCTTCCATTTGGTTGAATGGACTGCTGATCGACTTCCTTTTCAGGTATTAGATAGGTATGTGGTGGAAAAGGACGTTAAACTCCAGAAACACCCCCCCCCCTCTTAATCTGTGCTCATTTACTTCATAAGGTGTTTTCGCCTAGTGTACGTTGAAAGAATGAAGAATGTGTTGTTTTATGTTTTTTACTTTTTTTAAAAAACAGTTCTTAGATTGTAAGGAGCCTAGAGCTTGATCCCCGCGGGGATAGGTGCCCTATTATTATTATTATTATTGCAGCTGCTGCGCAGTGCGGCTGCGGAGGTGGCGACGGCGGCGACGGATGCGGAAGTGGAGAGTTTGATTGTGGAGATAAGTGCATTCCTGGCAGTTGGGTGTGTGACACAATAGACGATTGTAGCGATGGAAGTGACGAAGCACAAGACTGTCGTAAGTACAACGGTTGTTGATAAGGTTCTTACTGCTAAAACAAATAGTTTTCTCCTTCGCTGCCCATGGTCATGAAAGATCCGTTTTACGCCATATTTAGATTGAGGTTCACATAATTATTGTTCTTGGTTGTTTCGGTGATGTCTAACAGCGTAACACATGTGCCTATAAAATGGTAGCCCCCCCACCCCCCACCCCCTCCTTCTTACCCTGATCTCATACGAGTGCTTCCCCCGCTCTCCCCGACTCCAAGAGGTGTGATTTGGACACAAGAGGAATTCTGTATTCTTGTTTGTTCGTTGTTTTCTTTTCGCCCTTGGTGAGCCGTGATAGCGGAGCGGTAATGTGTTAAACTTTCAATGCTCGGGTCGTGAGTTGAAATCCCGAGCCCAGTATTTGTGCTGGCCTCTTTCTCGTTGCCCAGTCTAGGACACCACACTTACACCCACCCACCTTTGCAGATTCGAGCGCAGTCTAATTGCAGGACACGGTACACTTACCCCCAACAACAACAACAACAAACAACAACAACAACAACAACAAAACAACCAACCAAACACACACACACACACACACACACACACACACACACACACACACACACACACATACACAAAACCCCCCCAAAAAACAACCAACCAACCAAACAACATCAAAAGGCAAACCGGTATGTTGGAGTCCCAGACGTGCTGTGGACACCACAACTCGCGAATTTTTATTCTTTTCGAAAGGAACGCTATCGACTTTCAGTTGTATTGATCATACTCATTACGATCACTGTAAGGACTATTTTATCTTACTCAGAAATCAGCAATTACTCCTTTTCGAAACCATGTACACTCTGAACCAGCAAGGTTGTGTTTGTTTGTTTGTTTGTTTGTTTCTCTCTCTTTCTCTCTCTCTCTCAGTTTCATGGACGATGCCGGGTTGTATGATTGTTCTAGCAACCGACTGTTCCGGGGAGAACCAGTTCCAGTGCGCAAACGGAGCATGTACTACTGCTGTGTGGGTGTGTGATAACGCTGACGACTGTGGCGATAACTCGGACGAAGAAGGTTGTGCTGCCAGGAGCACAGGTTTGTGAATGATCGTTAACGTAATTCACGGGGCCTGTCTCCCCATCGTGTGCGCACGAATACACAAACATCAAGATGTGGGAGGGGTTGAGGTGTCGAGAACATGTCATGCGGGCAGGGGGGAAAAAACAGTGGCTCTCTACAAAAGGCGAAGTGCTTTCCACGGAGGGTACAGCCCAAATTTCCATTACCACGGTAATGAACATGCAGCCCAGAGGTGCGTAGCTGCGCCCTCTAATTCTCTGTGGCAACCCATCTGATTAAAAATTACTTTCTGTCGTTCAATGGCACAACACTGTAAGTCCATGACGTCATTTGATGGGAAAAGGGGTGATTTCAAGATGAAAGACATTGACGAAATGGTCTTTTCCCACAAAATGACGTTATGGAAATGCTGTGTTTTGACATTGCACGGTAGCTTTGTCAAGCAAATTGAGGGTTCCGTGCTATCGATACAGATAGAAAGAAGAGAGATAGGACGTTCTGGCAGGGAATACTCCATACTTCGACAGACACTTGTGATTTGTCTATCGGAGTAGTGGTGCTTTGTGGCTGGACTGCACTATGAGAATCTGGCTAAATGTCAATTGGACAACAAATATACCAACGCCAATACCAGCTAATCATCCTCATCATCATCATCGTCGTCGTCATCCTCCTCCTCCTCATCATCATCACTATCATCATCACCCAAGGCAGCAATTTAACTCACATGGTTGAGCCCCAAATTTGCGCACACCATTTGTTCTCGTGCATGGATTGATTGATTGGTTTATGATTAACTGATTGATCGATTGGTTTATGACTGATTGATCGATTGAGTGATCGGTTGACTGATTGACTGACATTCACTTTCTCTGTTGCAGTCTTGAAGAAAAGGGCTGAACTAGACTATTACGCGAGCAGAGGTATGCGGAAGATCAAGAAATAGATGGCAGATCGTCTTGAACAGTCCCCATGCTAAAAAGCCTCGTGTTTTAACATCAACAACAACAATAACAACAACGACAACAATAAGAACAGCAACAAAACACCCCCTAAACACTGACATCTATTCTTTTACGATGTTCCATACCATTCCTTGCGGTTCTTTTCTTCATAAACTCACTCAGAACTAAACGCCTGTGGTAGAAGTGTGAATCTTTCCTTTACACCAGTTCCTTGCTACAACACCCCTACACCCCCACCCCTCCGACCTCTTCCTGCCCTCCCCCTCTCCGCCACGCCCTCCTGAACCTTTTCCTGGTGGTTTCAGACCCTGTTAGTAAATGTCACTATTGTGAACTTGTTTCTGTAAACCGGTTCGTGTTATTTCTTACGTGGTCTATGAATAAAGTTTCTTTGAGGCCCAGCTGCTTGCTGTGTTGTGTGTGTGTGTGTGTGTGTGTGTGTGTGTGTGTGTGTGTGTGTGTGTGTGTGTGTGTGTGTCTCTCTCTCTTTCTCTCTCTCTCTGTGCGTGTGTGTGTTCCTCTGTGTGTGTGTGTGTGTGTGTGTGTGTGTGTGTGTGTGTGTGTGCCCCCCCATCTGTGTGTGTGTGTGTGTGTGTGTGTGCCCCCCCCCCCATCTGTGTGTGTGTGTGTGTGTGTGTGTGTGTGTGTGAGCGCCCTGGCTTGCCTGTCTGACGTAATACTGTGATAAGGGAGCCAGAAGCCACTCTGACAAATTCTGCGATAAAATGTGGCACTGCTTGACACAATCAGTACCTGTGAGAGGCGTGATCAAGATTTAAAATTTAATGTCCACCAACATGTGGACATGTTTATGTCCTGCGGGCAGTGTATATATTCCCCTGACGCCCAACACACTGGTACAGTCACAGCACTTCTGTCTTCCTGAATACCACAAGGTAGGTACTTTGCACTCGAACAGAATGTATACAGATATTGCTATAATCTTCAGCGTATTAATAATAATAATAATAATAACTTGTCTGGCACCCAACCTCCTGCTGGAAGAGCTCTTGGCGCCTTACAGTAGCAGCGTAGCATTACATACTCGTTACATACACATTACATACACTTTACATTAACGTTACATTAACGTTACTTTAACGTTACATACACACAGTCATAAACATCCTTACACGACAAATGATGATGACAGTGACGGAGGTTCTATCACTTTGGTCTGTATTATGCAACAACAACAACAACGACAGAAAGGAGTGATTTTACAGCACTTTCGAACGAGTCCTCCGACTCAGCATGGCAAACATGGAAAAGGAAGACTGTTCCAAATGAGTGGAACGTGGTAGCGCAATGGACGTTCACCTAGTGTTTTAGACTTAAACTGTGGAATGCGAAGGATGTGGGTGACAGCAGAGGATCTGAGTTGCCCCGTATGTGGTGGAAAAGGACGTTAAGCCCCCAAACATCCACCCACCCACTCGCCCCGACTGGGGCTCGAACCTGACCTGTCGCATTGGTGACTAAGTCTTAACCACTAGACCACCGACGGCAAGGAGTTGTCTGGAGGGTGTGTACAGCTGTAGCAGAGAGGAAAGATACGGAGGACAGGAGGCAGTTATAGCATATTATTATTGTAGCGACTTTATAGCGAATCTTTGCTCTGACAGGAAGCCAGTGCAGTTCTCTGAGGAGAGAGTGTCCCGTTGTTCAGTAATTCGGGCTGAAAAAGTGATTGTTTTGTTTCAGATTCCTCCGTCATGAACATCCTGTGGTACATCGGGTTGTTTTCGGTTCTTGCCGGCCTGGGTAAGAAATGCCTTTAGAACTGCATGAACTGAACCCAACACACACACTCACGTGAATCACACGCATCCTCTCACATACTGAACATAAAGTTATGAAGGTCTGTACCATTCTACCTCTATTACCGGTCATGGTGTAAAATTCCGCAATCCACCACGGGTGGTATAACATTTGATAAAAATCACACGTGAAAAAATGGATAATTGAGTACCTAAACTGAGTGCACATGCACTGCTTACTAGTACATGTATGAATACTTACACGATTTTCAGCTGACTTTTGCAAACTGACTCAGGCAGATTCTGCTTTGATTTCGGCTTAGATTTGGAAATGTTTGACACAATTGAATAAGGGAAAAAATGCAACATCTGGAAAGCATCTTCGACACTTAGTCCACTGTCACTTCAAATGGGCCCGCCACACACATTCAATACTACTACCAAAGATAACGTAATGTCTTTGCTACTACTACTACTATTACTACTACTATTACTACTACTACTAATTGAGTATAGTATAGGCACTTTAGCCAATTTCTTCTGAACCCAACACGCACGCTCGCGTGAATCACACGCATCCCCCCACACTGAGTGCCGTCTGTGTGTATGTGTGTGTGTGCGGATGTGTGTGCGGATGTGTGTGATTTGTGTCCAGGCCTGTTTCTCCGAAAAAAAACTCAACCGAATTGCTTCAAATTTGGGGTATCCGAATACATCAAAATCTTAGATTAGAGGAACCGAACGTGGTGCCGATTGCTAAAGTGATTTGGGAGTTATCGCCCTTTTGTGAAAGTTGGTTGTCTCGCGTTTACAGGCGTAATATTTATTTAAATCACTCATTTGGGGGGGGGGGGGGGGGGTAGATAGCATGAATACGGACTCTGAACAGAGTCACCATTAGGAAATGGTCGCTGTTACAGTTTTCACGTAAACCGTACCTCAGTTGACATTGCATGTGAACCTAGTTCAGATGCCTGTATCTCCGAAAATACTCAACCAATCGATTTCAAATTTGGGGTTTTTAATACATTAAGATGTTTGAGAAGAAGGCCCGATCCAGGTACAATTGCACTCATGATTTGCGAGTTATTCCCCCTTCTCAGAAAAGTTGGCTTTCTGGCGTTTAAAGGCGTAATATTTATCTAAATCACTCCATTTTTAATTTTTTTTTTTTTTTTGGAAATAGATAGCATGAATACGGACTCTAAAGAGAGTGACTTTTGAAGGTAGTCGCTCTCATACTTTTGACGTAAACCGTACCTCATGAAAGTGCTGGAGAACCCATTTTAGATCTCAAAATCGCTCCTACTATAAATAGGTAATGTGTCTGGGTGCCCCCCCCCCCCTAAATATACGGAAAAAAAAGAAAAATTCACTGCAGCCGTTATCGGCATGTTGACTCGAAAATTTGTACTCAAAGCACATTTCCCCCACAAGCCACACGCCTCACAAACATCGAAGAAGAGACGCACGCGCACTGACGTAAAGTATGAGCGTCATGTTTGATTTACGTGTGTGTGTGTGTGTGTGTGTGTGTGTGTGTGTGTGTGTGTGTGTGTGTGTGTGTGTGTGTGTGTGTGTGTGTGTGTGTGTGAGAGAGAGAGAGAGGGTCACTGTTTCTCTTGTCTGATACCAGTAAGCAGTCGTCACCTGTCAATCAGGCCTGCGGGAAGTAACTCTGTCAAAGGGGAATGACTTTGTTAACAAGAATTCATTCACCCATGTAGAACCTCGCATACGTCAAAAAGTTAGTGACGTCAACCAGCTAGGCGGGCTAACATGATCTCATGTGTTTGGGGTTTTGCGATCTCAAACAGGCACGGAAAGGGTTTCAGTACTTTCTTTATGTCAGCATGCTTGATGCCAGAGAGCTCGCGTGCATGTGCGCGCGGGCAGCATACATGACACAACAACCATGACGACAGCAGGTCACTGAATGGAAACAACATTAACATATTGGGATGGAGGCCATCTTGTATTACTATAATCGTACGGTTTAGACACACGTAGACTAAGCTACAGACTCTCCCAGGTTGTCACAGAGCAAAAAAAAAAACAAAAACAAGGAGGAACGGCCCCGTCCTACAAAGTTGTTTCTCCAAATTTCATTTTATTTTGTCTGTTTTGTTGTTATTGTTGCCGGTTCTCCCCTCTCCATGTTCGTAACACGACCGATTTTTTAAAATCGGCGATAACTCTTCTGAAAATGCGGCAGGCTAAAAATCGTGAAAGGTAGGTCTGGAGAAGGTGATTTCCCATTTTATCTCAAAGTAAAAAGGCCTCCATCGAGGTGGTTTAGGAGATAGCCATCATTACATCCGTCCACACACACACACACACACACACACACACACACACACACACACACACACACACACACACACACACACACACACACACACACACGTCTCACAACTCCCGCCAAAAAGAACGCAGCAGCATAGTGTGCACGTCAAGTGTCTATGACGCAGGTTTCGTTACGTCACTATGTGCGTGAAAGTATTATTGTGTGGAGAAACGTCACAGTCTTGTTTTGTATCACTGAATCTTGCTGCTGCGCGCAGCAAAATCTGCCCCGTCTCATAAAGTTGTTTCTCTATAGAGAAACAACTTTAAAAAAAGGCTCAATGCGACGTGAAAAGAAGGCGTCTGCACAATTTATGTTGAGACAGATGAAGATAAAGATGAACATAAAAATTCACTTTATTTATCCCAGTACTATGAAATTCCTTTGGTCCAGGCAGTCATAAAATATAAATAAAAACTAAATAAATCAAATGACGAAGATACAATACTGGTTTGTAACCTCAGAAACAAAAATTCCGAAACTTGAGGTAACTCTACGCACGACGACAAGCGCGCGTGGTTCACGTGAGAGAGCGTGTTCAGTTCAGTTTGCGGGGCATTTGACCAAAACTAGACTACAGAATACTTTATTAAACTCAAAAGAGAAATTGCTTCTCTGTCACTGTCCCACATAACAACAAACATAAGACTACAAAAAAGAAGAAAAATGATGATGATGATGATGATGATGATGATGATGATGATGATGATTGCAGCTACCGCACAGTGCAGCGGCGGCGGGGGCGGCGAATGCCAAAGTGGACAGTTTGACTGTGGAAACATGACATTGTGCATTCCTGACATCTGGGTGTGTGACACAGTAGGCGATTGTGACGATGGAAGTGACGAAGCACAAAACTGTCGTAAGTACAACGGTTGTCGTTAAGGTTATCACTTCCAGAACTAACTGCTTTCACCTTCGCTGCCCATATTTATTATTAAAGATACATCTCCCGACATAGTTAGGCTGCTGGTTTTGTGGTGTCTAACATGCTACCACTTAAACACCTGTATGTAATAGTCGAGGCTGGGGCTTTACCTTGAACTAAACTAGCTCTAGTTTTTTTGTGTGTGTTTTTTTTTTTTTAAATCAGGAAGCGGGCCTATTCCAGGAAGGAGCCGTTATAGAAGGAATTTATTTTTTTCTTCCCTTCTTCGCTTCCTTTTTAAAAAAAAAAATTTTTGCTTTTGGGTTTGGATTGTCCTTGTCTGGGTTAGGCCCGTAGCCGTGGGTTAAATTAACCTCGACTTTTACATATGGGCCCTGTACTGTCACGTCATCACACAGGCTGGAAGTGAGCCAGCAGAAGGCTAAAGGCAAACCGAAAAGTAAGACGTTCGCTAAAGTGGTGTCGTCACTGACTGGATGGCAAAGCTTCGGTCATTTCATTTCAAGTCTGCGCGGCCAACAGACGTCAATGTATTGCAGTCAGAGCTCTACTTATTCTTAAGGTAGACTATTTCGAGGGTAGATTCACCATCCCCCCTCACCCCAACCCCCCCCCCCCCCCCCCGAAAAAAAAGAAAAAGAAAGAAAAAAAAGAAGAGAAAATATAATGGAAAGAAAAGTTTAAAAGAATGTCCCGAACAAGTTTGTTTCTTTGTTTGTTTGTTTTTCCCCCTTAATGGACGAGACCGTATTAAACCATTTTTTTCCAGCAACCGACTGTTCCGGTGAGAACCAGTTCCAGTGTGCAAACGGAGAATGCACTGCTATTGATTGGGTGTGTGATACC
This sequence comes from Batillaria attramentaria, assembly GCA_018292915.2. Lineage (NCBI taxonomy): Eukaryota > Metazoa > Mollusca > Gastropoda > Batillariidae > Batillaria > Batillaria attramentaria. The sequence goes on from JACVVK020000631.1 coordinate 174,770, forward strand.
GAAATCGACTGTAGCGATAACTCGGACGAAGCCGATTGCGCTGCCAGGAGCACAGGTATGTGAATGATTGTTAACGCAATTCACTGCGCCTGGCTGGCCTTCGTGCGCGCACGAATACAAAAAAAACATGAAGATCTGGGAGGGACTGCGGACTACACAACATATCATGCTGGAAGGGAAGGAAGGGGGGTGGGGGGGGGGATGTACAAAAAACGAAGTGCTTTCCACGCAGAGTGCAGCCCAACTTTCCATTACTACGGTAGTTGGACAACAAATATACCAACCTCAATACCAACATACAGTTTCATCATCATCATCATCATCATCATCATCATCATCATCATCATCATCATCGCCACCACCAGCCAAAGCTAATTTAACTCACATGTTTCCCCAAATTTCCACAAATCGTTTACCAGTGTTCTCGTACATCGATTGACTGACTGATTGACTGACTGACTGACTTCCTTTTTCTCTTCCAGCGATGAAGAAAAAGGCTGAACTGGACTACTACACCAGCAGAGGTATGCGGAAGATCAAGAAGTAGGTGACAGACTCTCTTGAACACCCCACAGCTGTTGATATGCAAAAACATCGTCTCTTACTCCATACCTTTGCTTGCGGTTCTGTTCCGTTTTCTATTTTCTTGACGCAAACATAGCTACACTCGTGTGCTAGGAAAGAGAATCTCTCCTCCACCCCGCCTCCCTCCGTTCCACCTCTCCAAACACACTCTTCCCATACTCGACCTGTACCAGTAAACAATATAACGTGCGTCTGGCTTGTGAGAGCTCACGTTCTGTAAAGCTTTGTTTCGTCTGGTACCTGTTATTCTCGACAACTTCTATCTACCGCTATGTTTGATGAATAAAGTTTCTTCCAGGCAAAACAGGTTGCTGTGTTTGCTTGCTGTTGATCTGTGTGTGTGTGTGTGTGTGTGTGTGTGTGTGTGTGTGTGTGTGTGTGTGTGTGTGTGTGTGTGTGTGTGAGAGAGAGAGAGAGAGAGAGAGAGCGCCCTCACTTGTCTGACATACAAAACTATGATAAGCCAGCCAACAAACGGGACTTATTGCGGAAACTCACCTACCCACTAATGACGCAGTGTGGCTACATCTCACTCACACTCAAACACACACACACACACACACACACACACACACACACACACACACACACACACACACACACACACACACACAGGGAATTCTGCATTTTCGCCATTAGCATAGCTCCGCAAAGCCACATGAACTCCGTGCGCACGCGCGTGCGTGCGTGTGTGTGTGTGTGTGTGTGTGTGTGTGTGTGTGTGTGTGTGTGTGTGTGTGTTGTGAAGGCGAAATATCGGGCGTAAGGAAGGAAATTCACGTACTCACCAACGACGCCAATGCAGTTCTAAATTACTACAAAGGTTTTGATAATTTTAAGCGAAAAAGAGAGACCATGAAAAAGCCCCTCAGTAATTAACAGTACTGCAAAATGGGAGAAATTCCGACAACCGATAATGACTCACCTGTAAACAGGGAAATCGTGCTCAAAACCTCTACCATCATATGCTACAAGGGCCAAGCTACCAAGCCATCCACCACACTTAGGCCACACGGAAACGAAATCAAATAAACAATGCAGGTGTGCAAGATACGTTTCCTGGCAAGAATGCAGATACCATTGACACAACAGACGTAAGGGAGGAAACTCACCTACTCAATAAGGATCGGCGGAATTCTATATACATCTCAGCAGAAACGAGTAGACACCTTGAAAAAACACACACACACACACACACACACACACACACACACACACACACACACACACACACACACACACACTCTCTCACACACACACACACACACACACACACACACACACACACACAGAGTCGCTCTGTAATTTACAATAACTCCTACTAGTCTTTGCACATACTAATCGTTTCTACACGCCTGTGTGAAAGGCGATATTTTCGGGGCTGTGCTAACGGTGAATATCAAAAACAAAAACAAAAAATGCTTACAGGTGCAAAATTCTACACGAGAAGGGTGTAATAAACAATGCAGATGTTTCCATTCGCCACATTTATAAATGCGACTCCTTGGCCCAAATTCTCACTTATCCTGGTGGCCCTGCAAGAAGATATAGACAGAGGTACGATACGTTTTGAAAGCAGCGATTGTTTCAGTTCCTTTCGTCATGAACTGCCTGTGGTACATCGCGCTGTTTTCGGTTCTGGCCGGCCTTGGTAAGAAATACATCTAGAACATAACTCTATGGTACATCTGGCGAAAGGACGTAGCTGTCATGGATTTGACAGGCGCTTAAGGTTGCTCGTCCATTTGACAGTTTTGGCCGGCCTTGGTAAGAAATACATCTAGAACACGCTATGGTAACTCTATGGTACATCAGGCGAAAGGACGTAGCTGTCATGGATTTGACAGGCGCTTAAGGTTGCTCGTCCATTTGACAGCCTATGAGTAGATTTTGACAAGAGTAAGTGTGAAAGTAGTATAGGCATGTGGCAACACTATCACTATGTGTCACCTGAGGGTAAAAGCTGTGTTTTGAGTAAAAAATTTTTTTTAAAAATTCGAATGCTTGAAATTACGAAAATTGTGATTTGTTTACACACACTGTTTCAGCTGCTTCATGAAGATATTAACACTATTTGAACGGCTTTAGACACTTTAACTGTAAGTAAACGTGGCTTACTTTTTTCCCAGTGATTAGATTTTATGAAACTTTTGTTTTTAAGTACGAAAATCAAGATGATTTTCCTTAATACTTGCTGAATTTTGAGACTAGAGAAATCTGACTATTTCTAACATTACCTCAAAGAATTACACTCAAAAGCTTCGTATGAACTGAGAGACAGGGAATACAAGAGTAAGATTCGTGGACGTCACGACTTGGGAACGCGGTGACGTAATTTGAAAAGTCGTTATCCCTCGTCATTTTTGTACTGAGGTCAATGGCGTCATTAGTTTTTTTTTTTTATATTCAGTTTTGTTCTACATTTCTCTGCTGTCACTGGCTTTGGTTTCTCTCAATGAACTGGAGACCGTCTCTACTGTGTTGGTTCCTCTCAGTGTCAGTCCTCTGTGCGGCTTGTCGTAAATGCGGACGCACGGTCGAAAGATTTGTTTCAGATAGCAATACAGCTACAGTCTTTCAGCTAAAAAGATCGTTTATCCAGAGTAAAAACGCCTTGCAGCGTGTAAACGTCATTTATTTTGACTGCTGCATTTGGTCAGCTTTCACATTTTTCTGAAATATGGACAGTTATGTTTCGTACCCCCACAAATTTCCTGGGTAAATGGCAAAGAAACTAACTTCTCCGCTTCCATTTGAATAACATGGTTGATATTAGTAATAATGTCATATTTAGAGAAAGTAAAATTTGGGTTAAATATTATCAATTATCGTAAAGAAAGTGCACAATATCAAGACTTATGAAAGAAGAATCGAGAAAACTCTTATGTGAAGAAGGTGCTAGTCGAGTTCAAGTAAAAATGTTTCGAGTTTCTTCCATAAATCTTGATATTGTGCACTTTCTTTACGATAATGTTTGTATTGCAAATTAATGGACTTCTTTCCCCAAGTTAAAAACTGCTAAAACCATCTTGTTCGGCAGCCATGAGTCTAGATGTAGACTATTTTCAGTGACAGCTCGCTTGCAAACCAATCTGAAAGCAGTGACAGACACACCTCAAAAGGGCGAAGGCTGTTCACAAAAAAGGGCGAGATTGTATGGCCTGACCGGCCACTGTGGATTCATTCAGTCCAAGACAAAAATGCGAAAACTTCAACCCAAGCCTGTCAAAAAATCGATGAATCAGTAAGTTTGAAATGTTTTGAAATGGTAGAAATCACGATACAAGCCGGAGAACGCTAAAACTGACTCAGAAGAAGACAAACTGGAGCGATCTTGATCAGGACACCAATGACACAGAACACATGGAGAGTTTCAGCAAATGAGGTCAAGATTGTTACCGTAGAACAGAAGTTATTTCAGTCGTCAGGGGACAGAGATACGGAGAGCGTTATGACCTAAGTGGGGGATAATCTCGACTGAACTGAGAGTGAGACTAAACGATTACCACGAGATACAGAGAGTGGGCCTATGCTTTGAAGTCTTTTCTTGATGCAGTGTGTGTGTGTGTGTGTGTGTGTGTGTGTGTGTGTGTGTGTGTGTGTGTGTGTGTGTGTGTGTGAATTACAGCTGCCGCGCAGTGCCAAAGTGGACAGTTTGACTGTGGAAACAGGTGCATTCCTGGCAACTGGGTGTGTGACACAGTAAACGATTGTGACGATGCAAGTGACGAAGCACAAAACTGTCGTAAGTACAACGGTTGTTGATAAGGTTATCACTTCCAGAACTAACTGCTTTCTCCTTGGCTGCCCATATTTATAAAAGATCATTCTTCCGACATAGGCTCACGAATAGTTCAGGGCTGTTTTAGTGGTATCTAACATACTACCACTTAGACACCAGTACAGTCACCGCATCTCGCAGCAGAAGGCTAAAGGCAAAACGAAAATGAAAACGTTTGCTAAAGTGTTCTTGTCATTGACTAGGTGGCAAAGCTTCGGTCATTTCATTTGAAGTCTGCGCGGCCAGCAGACGTCAATGTATTGCAGTCAGAGCTCTATTTATTCTTAAGGTAGACTATTTCAAGCGTAGATTCACCATCACCCTCCACCCCCCCCCCCCGAAAAAACAGCAAAAGGCATAAAACAGAAGAAAAAAGAAAGAAAAAAGTGGGGGGGGGGGGAGAAAGGAAAGAGAGAAAAAAAATAGAAAGGAAAGAAAAGTTTAAAAGAATGTCCCGAACAAGTTTATGTTTGTTTGTTTTTCCCCTTAATAGACGAGACCGTATTAAACCATTTTTTTCAGCAACCGACTGTTCCGGTGAGAACCAGTTCCAGTGTGCAAACGGAGAATGCACTGCTATTGTGTGGGAGTGTGATGGTTATGACCACTGTGGCGATAACTCGGACGAAGCCGATTGCGCTGCCAGGAGCATAGGTATGTGAATGATTGTTAACGTAATTCACTGCGCCTGGCTGGCCTTCGTGTGCGCACGAATACAAAAACATGGAGATCTGGGAAGGACTGCGAACTACACAACATATCATGCTGGAAGGGAAGGAAGGGGGGAAAATGTGGCTCTGTACAAAAAACGAAGTGCTTTCCACGCAGAGTGCATCCCAAAATTGCACTACTACGGTAGCTGGACAACAAATACACCAACCTCACTACCAGCATACAGTTTCATTTTTGTCGTCGTCGTCATCATCATCATCATCATCATCGTCGTCGTCGTCGTCGTCATCATCATCATCATCATAATCGTCGTCGTCGTCATCATCATCATCATCATCATCATCAGCAGCAGCAGCAGCAGCATCCAAAGCTAATGTAACTCACATGTTTCCCCAAATTTGCACAAATCGTCTACCAGTGTTCTCGTACATGGATTGATTAATTGATTGATTGATTGATTGGTTGGTTGATTGATTGACTGATTGATTGATTGATTGAATGATTGATTGATTGACTTTTTCTCTTCCAGCGTTGAAGAGAAAGGCTGAACTAGACTATTACACCAGCAGAGGTTTGCGGAAGATCAAGAAGTAGGTGACAGACCTTCTTGAACAGCCCTCAGCTGTTGACACGCAAAAACATCTTCTCTTACTCCATACCATTGCTTGCGGTTCTGTTCCGTTTTCTATTTTCTTGACGCAAACATAGCTACACTCGTGTGCTACGAATGAGAATCTCTCCTCCACCCCGCCTCCCTCCGTTCCCTCTCTCCCCACACTCTTCCCATACTCCTTCTGTACCAGTAAATAATATAACGTGCGTCTGGTTTGTGCGAGCTCACGTTCTGTAAAGCTTTGTTTCGTCTGGTACCTGTTATTCTCGACGACTTCTATCTACCGCTATGTTTGCTGAATAAAGTTTCTTCGAGGCAAAACAGTTTGCTGTGTTTGCTTGCTGTTGCTCTGTGTGTGTGTGTGTGTGTGTGTGTGTGTGTGTGTGTGTGTGTGTAAGAGAGAGAGAGAGAGAGAGAGAGAGACTTTATTTTACAACGGTAGAAGTTTCAGGCATATTCATACCAATTTTAAAACTTGCCGTTGCTATACTACATGGACATGCACAAGAGAGAGAGAGAGAGAGAGAGAGAGAGAGAGAGAGAGAGAGAGCCTTTATTTTACAACGGTAGAAGTTTCAGGCATATTCATACCAATTTTAAAACTTGCCGTTGCTATACTACATGGACATGTACAAGAGAGAGAGAGAGAGAGAGAGAGGGCCCTCGCTTGGCTGTCGGACACACAGCACTAAGATAAGCTTGACCAACTGTACTATGATAGACTAACCTGTCGTCGTTTTGACAAATTCTGCGGTAAGCATGTGGCAGTAGTTGACACAGTCAGTACCAGTGAGTGACGTGATCAAGATTTAAAATTTAATGTCCACCAGCACTTGGCTGTGTTAGTGTCCAGCGGGCAGTGTATAAATTGTTGATGATATTTCAAGGAAACAATCATTTGTAAGCTACTGTCCAAGTTGTTTCGCCTTCAAGTACCCTTCAGGCGGGCACGTTCAACCCTGCCAACCAATTGAGACATTGTGAAAAGCGATGTTTGCAAAACTGTGCCAGTGGTGAAAATACATGTATAAACGTGTGTGTGTGTGTGTGTGTGTGTGTGTGTGTGCGAGCGTGCGTGCGTGCGTGCTGTACGTGTGTGTGTGTGTGTGTGTGTGCGCGAGTGAGCGTGCGTGCGTACGTGCTCTGTGTGTGTGTGTGTGTGTGTGTGTGTGTGTGTGTGTGTGTGTGTGTGTGTGTGTGTGTGCTAATAGCGAAAATACAGCCTTTGCATGACGATTTAGACAGCGGAGCGACACTTTTTTTTTTTTTTTGTTTTTTGGAAACATTAAAAATCAAAACTTTTTTTTGCAGATTCTTCCGTCATGAACAGCCTGTACTACATTACGTTGTTTTTGGTTGTTGCCTGCCTGGGTAAGACTTACACCCAGAACATAAGTTACTTTGGTAGATCCATGATCACAGACTTACATCTAGAACATAAGTTACTTTGGTAGATCCATCCTCACAGACTTACATCTAGAACATAAGTTACTTTGGTAAATCCATCATCACAGACTTACATGTAGAACATAAGTTACTTTGGTAGAGCCATCATCACAAACTTATATCTAGAACATAAGTTACTTTGGTAGATCCATCATCACAGACTTACATCTAGAACATAAGTCACTTTGGGTAGATCCATCATCACAGTTGCACAGACTTGTTCAAATGTACTCTTCAGGCATTTTTAGGCCAGTGGGTCGTTCTGAGAATTTAAAGCTACTTAAATTCTGAAAGGTGAAGTGACCTTTCGCACTTTGTGGGTGATTGTAATGTGCTAATGTCTGGTGAATGCGCGTGATTCCCAAGAAAGTGCGTGTAGGGTTCAGTTTGCCGCGCTTTGAGTCAAGCAGGTGGGTGAAGAGCATAGACTACTGCACGTTTCATTATTATTATTGCTTGAGCGGCGTTAAGCCCTAACTAACTAACTAACTAACTAACTAACTAACTACTATTATTGCTATGATGATGATGATGATGATGATGATGATGATGTTTGTGTGTTTGGTCTTTGTTTTGATTCATTTCGGCTTCGCCTCTGCTTGTTCGTTATTACTTTACCTACGTTTTCTGTTCT
>JACVVK020000631.1:187500-215000 GCA_018292915.2 Batillaria attramentaria
TTACTAGTACATGTATGAATACGTACACGATTTTCAGCTGACTTTTGCAAACTGACTCAGGCAGATTCTGCTTTGATTTCGGCTTCGATTTGGAAAATGTTTGACACAATTGAATAAGGGAAAAAATGCAACATCTGGAAAGCATCTTCGACACTTAGTCCACTGTCTCTTCAAATGGACCCGCCACACACATTCAATACTACTACTACTACTACTACAACAACTACTAACTGGGTATGGTATAATTACCCAATTTCTTCTGAACCCAGCACGCACACTCACGTGAATCACACGCATCCTCTCACGCAATGGACATGAACACATTACACTCACGCGGTGCGAAGGGTCAGCTCAGCTACTTAAGTTCCGGAATTTAGAATTGCATTTATTTTCAAAGTTTGTGGGCTGAATATCTCCAAAGCAGAGGGGGAGGAAGCCGGAGTACCCGGAGAGAACCCCCGAGGATCGGCCCGAATTGAACGGCGCCACGCACAAGAAGGAAAATTTCTTTGCCCAGAGTGGGACTCGAACCTGACCTCTCGCATCGGTGAAAAAGTCTCTTAACCACTAGATCACCGACCGCCCCAGTTCTGACCAGTACACGGCACTCGCGGAGAGCCCGACAGGAACACTGGTTTTGGCTCGGGTACACGGGAACGTAAACATCACCATCAGCTTCGGCGACAAATAACTCGAATGTTCACAGTTTTTATGTTGTTTCCATAGTAATGGAAACATCATAGGACGGGCTAAAAATTCCACGTTCAAGGGCACGTCGCTCGCATTCTCCGCACAGACGTGACGCAAGTGTAACTCTGACAATAACAACATTATTACTGGCGGGCATGGTGCCCCTGAACGCACTTCCCCGCCACACTGAGTGCCGTCTGTGTGTATGTGTGTGTGTGTGTGTGCGGATGTGTGTGATTTGTGTCCAGGTCTGTTTCTCCGAAAAAAAACTCAGCCGAATTGCTCCAAATTTGGGGTATCCGAATACAGCAAAATCTTAGATTAGAGCAACCGAACGTGGTGCCGATTGCTTAAGTGATTTGGGAGTTATCGCCCTTTTGTGAAAGTTGGTAGTGTCGCGTTTACAGGCGTAATATATTTTATTTAAATCACTCATTTTTATTTTTTTATATTTTTAAAGTAGATTGCTTGAATACGGACTCTGAACAGAGTCACCATTAGGAAATGGTCGCTGTTATAGTTTTCACGTAAACCGTACCTCAGTTGACATTGCATGTGAACCTAGTTCAGATGCCTGTATCTCGGGAGCCGGTGTGGTCGAATCGTAGAGCGTTGGACTTCTAATTCTCGGGTCGTGAGTTCGATCCCGGCTGTGGCCAAATATTTGTGCTGGTTTTTTCATCGTTGCCCCGTCTGTGATATCACCCTATGTGGTGGAAAAGGACGTTAAACTCCCAAACACCCACCCGAAAATACTCAACCAATCGATTTAAAATTTGGGGTTTCTCAATAAATTAAGATCTTTGAAATGAAGGCCCGATCCAGGTACGATTGCACACATGATTTGCGAGTTATTCCCCCTTCTCAGAAAAGTTGGCTTTCTGGCGTTTAAAGGAGTAATATTTATCTAACTCTCTCCATTTTTGGGGAAATAGATAGCATGAATACGGACTCTAAAGAGAGTGAATTTTGAAGGTAGTCGCTCTCATACTTTTGACGTAAACCGTACCTCATGAAAGTGCTGGAGAACCCATTTTAGATCTCAAAATCGCTCCTACTATAAATAGGTAATGTGTCTGGGTGCCCCCCTAAATATACGGGAAAAAATGGAAAAATTCACTGCAGCCGTTATCGGCAAGTTGACTCGAAAGCACATTTCCTTCACAAGCCACGTACACGCCTCACAAACATCGAAGAAGAGACGCACGCGCACTGACGTAAAGTATGAGCGTCATGTTTGATTTACGGGTGTGTGTGTGTGTGTGTGTGTGTGTGTGTGTGTGTGTGTGTGTGTGTGTGTGTGTGTGTGTGTGTGAGAGAGAGAGAGAGAGAGAGAGTCACTGTTTCTCTTCTCTGATACCAGTAAGCAGTCGTCTGTCACCTGTCAATCAGGCCTGCGGGAAGTAACTCTGTCAAAGGGGAATGACTTTGTTATTAAGAGTACCCCAAAAAACAAACAGGATGATGATAATGATGATGATGACGACGACAGAATACTTCAATAATCCCAAAAGAGCAATGGCTTCTCTGTCACTGTCCCACATAAACAACAAACATAACACTACAAAAAAAAGAAGAGATGATGATGATGATGATGATGATTGCAGCTACCGCGCAGTGCGGCGGCGGCGGGGGCGGCGAATGCCAAAGTGGACAGTTTGACTGTGGAAACAAGTGCATTCCTGGCAACTGGGTGTGTGACACAGTAAACGATTGTGACGATGCAAGTGACGAAGCACAAAACTGTCGTAAGTACAACGGTTGTTGATAAGGTTATCGCTTCCAGAACTAAATGCTTTCTCCTTCGCTGCCCATAGTTATTAAAGATCCATCTTCCGACATAGTTAGGCTCACGAATAGTTCAGGGCTGTTTTAGTGGTATCTAACATACCACCACTTAAACACCTGGGCCCGTATGTAATAGTTGATGTGGAGGCTTTTATCCCCGGGTTAGAGTCCAACCTCGACAATTTTTAGTTTTTTTTTGTTTGTTTTTTAATCAGGAAGCGGGCCCATTCCAGGAAGGTGACTGAGCCGTTATAAAAAAGTTTTTTTTTTCTTCCTTTCTTACCTTCCTTTTTAAGTTGTTTCTCTATAGAGAAACAACTTTATGAGACGGGGCAGATTTTGCTACGCGCAGCAGCAAGTTTCAGTGATACAAAACAAGACTGTGACGTTTCTCCACACAATACTTACTTTCACGCACACAGTGACGTAACGAAATCTGCGTCATAGACACCTTACGTGCACACTATGCTGCTGCGTTCTTTTTGGCGGGAGTTGTGAGACGTGTGTGTGTCTGTGTGTGTGTGTGTGTGTGTGTGTGGACGGATGTAATGATGGCTATCTCCTAAACCACCTCGTTTGAGGCCTTTTTACTTTGAGATAAAATGGGAATTCACCTTCTCCAGACCTACCTTTCACGATTTTTAGCCTACTGCATTTTCAGAAGAGTTATCGCCGATTTTAAAAAATCGGTCATGTTACGAATTTTTTCGCAAAAAATGTTCAAATGGCTTCATTTTCTGAAATTGGGAAGATCATCCAATTATACTGCCTGTTTTCGTAGCACAGCTCTGTAGCTCTGACAGGTTTTGTGTAAGAAAAATATTTCCGAGGTAGGGGTGGTTTGCATATAAGGCCAAATATCTATGAAAAGACTCCTTCAAATTACTCATCATTCCGGTATTTTTGTCACTTGTGCCAACTGCACATATGACATGAACTACTGCACTATTATAGCTTTAGTATTAAGAATAGCAGAGCTTTTAGATAAACACATTTTTCACGTTTCTGCGAGAAGCGCCGGTCAAAAAAGTTCCAATTTTGCAATTTCGTAAGTACAATCCAAGGCATTTAAGTCCACGTTTCATCAGCTCTCTAGATCTTCCAGATTTTATGTAAAAATTATTTCAGTCACGGAAGTCACAAAAGCAACAAAGAAATCACAAGATATGTAGAAGTATCATCTGTCAGACGAGCAGCGTGAGGCTGACGTCAAATGTTTGGTTCACAGACAAAATCTGCAAGTATCGTCACTGCTTCCGACATTTCATCAGCCCTCTAGATCTTCCAGATTTCATGTGAAAAATAATTCAGTCGGAGAAGTCACAAAGCCAACAGGGAAATCACAAGACATGAACAAGCATCCTCAGACGATCTCAGTGCTAGAGGCTGACGTCAAAAGTTTACTTCACGGAATTGACGTCATCTCTCTCTCTCTGTATGACGACCTGCCTGAGGCTGACGTCAAATGTTTAGTTCATGGAACTGACATCTCTCTCTCTCTCTCTCTCTGGGGAGCCAGGGTGGCCGAATGGTAGAGCGTTGGACTTTCAATGCTTGGGCCGAGAGTTCGAATCCCGGCCGCTGGGGCCAAATATTTGTGCTGGCCTTTTTCTCGTTGCCCCGTCTTTGATATCACCCTTATGTGGGGGAAAAGGACGTTAAACTCCTAAACACCCACGCACCCACCCTCTGTCTCTGCCTCTCTCTCTCTCTCCCTTCTCCCCCCACCCGGCCCCACCCCAGTCACGTGGCTAATCGGTCGAGGTCGTAGAGGATCTAGTGTCATTGGTAGAACTTGGAGAGGGGAGAACCGGCAACAATAACAACAAAACAGACAAAATACAATGAACTTTGGAGAAACAACTTTGTAGGACGGGGCCGTTCCTCCTTGTTTATATTTAATTTTGCTTTTGGGTTTGTTTTGTGCTAGTCTGGGTTAGGCCCGTATTTGTGGGTTAAATTAACCTCCAGTTTTACATACGGGCCCTGTACTGTCACGGCATCACACAGGCTGGAAGTGAGCCAGCAGAAGGCTAAAGGCAAACCGAAAAGTAAGACGTTCGATAAAGTGGTGTTGTCAATGACTAGATGGCAAAGCTTCGGTCATTTCATTTCAAGTCTGCGCGGCCAGCAGACGTCAATGTATTGCAGTCAGAGCTCTATTTATTCTTAAGGTAGACTATTTCGAGCGTAGATTCACCATCACCATCCCCCCCCCCCCCGGAAAAAAAGAAGAAAAAAATCATAAAAAGGAAGAAAAAAAGAAAGGGGGGGGGGGGGGGAGAGAAAATAGAATGGAAAGAAAAGTTTAAAAGAATGTCCCGAACAAGTTTGTGTTTGTTCGTTTGTTTGTTTTCCCCTTAATGGACGAGACCGTATTAAACCTTTTTTTTTTTTTTCAGCAACCGACTGTTCCGGTGAGAACCAGTTCCAGTGTGCAAACGGAGGATGCACTGCTATTGTGTGGGAGTGTGATACCTATGACGACTGTGGCGATAACTCGGACGAAGCCAATTGCGCTGCCAGGAGCACAGGTACGTGAATGATTGTTAGCGTAATTCACTGCGCCTGGCTGGCCTTCATGTGCGCACGAATACAAAAAAAAACATGGAGATCTGGGAGAGACTGCGGACTACACAACATATCATGCTGGAAGGGAGAAAGGGGGCAAGTGTGGCTCTGTACAAAAAAACAAAAACAAAAAAAAACACGAAGTGCTTTCCACGCAGAGTGGAGCCCAAATTTCCGTCACTACGGTAGCTGGAAAACAAATATACGAACCTCACTACCAGCGTACAGTTTCATTTTGTCGTCGTCATCGTCGTCGTCATCGTCATCGTCGTCGTCATCATCATCATCATCATCATCATCATCATCATCATCATCCAAAGCTAATGTAACTCACGTTTCGACAAATTTCCACTAATCGTCTACCAGTGTTCTCGTACATTGATTGATTGATTGATTGATTGATTGATCGATTACTGACTTTTTCTCTTCCAGCGTTGAAGAAAAAGGCTGAACTAGACTATTACACCAGCAGAGGTTTGCGGAAGATCAAGAAGTAGGTGACAGACCTTCTTGAACAGCCCACAGCAAAACAAAAATCTTCTCTTACTCCATGCCATCGCTTGCGGTTGTGTTCTTTGTTCTTTCTTGTTTTTCTTTTCTGTCGTAAACAAAGGTACATTCGTGTGCTAGGAATGAGAATCTCTCCTCCACCCCGCCTCCCTCCGTTCCCCCCTCTCCCCACACTCTTCCCGTACTCCACCTGTACCAGTAAACAATATAACGTGCGTCTGGTTTGTGCGAGCTCACGTTCTGTAAAGCTTTGTTTAGTCTGGTACCTGTTACTCTCGACAACTTCTATCTACCGCTATGTTTGATGAATAAAGTTTCTTCGAGGCAAAACAGGTTGCTGTGTTTGCTTGCTGTTGATCTGTGTGTGTGTGTGTGTGTGTGTGTGTGTGTGTGAGAGAGAGAGAGAGAGAGAGAGAGAGAGAGCCCTCACTTGTCTGACATACAAAACTATGATAAGCCAGCCAACAAACGGGACTTAATGCGGAAACTCACCTACCCGCTAATGACGCAGTGTAGCTACACACACACACACACACACACACACACACACACACACACACACACACACACACACACACACACACAGGGAATTCTGCATTTTCACCATTAGCATAGCTCCGTAAAGCCACATGAACTCTGTGTGTGTGCGCGCGCGTGCGTACGCGCGTGCGTGCGTGCGTGTGTGCGTGCGTGCGTGCGTGTGTGCGTGCGTGCGTGCATGTGTGTGTGTGTGTGTGTGTGTTGTGAGGGCGAGCTAACGGGCGTAAGGAAGGAAATTCACGTACTCGCCAACGACGCCAATGCAGTTCTAAATTACTACAAAAGTTTTGATAATTTTAAGCGAAAAAGAGAGACCATAAAAACGCCCCTCAGTAATTAACAGTACTGCAAAATGGGAGAAATTCCGACAACCGATAATGACTCACCTGTAAACAGGGAAATCGTGCTCAAAACCTCTACCATCATATGCTACAAGGGCCAAGCTACCTAGCCATCCACCACACTTAGGCCCTTTAACCAAATGATGCAAACAGCGTACGACACCTTCAAGGTGATTAAACGCCCTTGGTTTGTGATACGCTGTGCGGCGGTGATACGTAGGTAAAACACACACTAGTTTAGGCTTGTATCTGACTCAGTATAAGATTTGCGGCATATCTTAGGCATCTACTGCACTCCTAGAGAATGTTGCACCGACATGTAGCAGGTAAAGCTCGAAAACTTGCGGTAAGTGATTTTTGTGGAAACTTCGATCACTCGCGAGGCGATTCATCGCGGCCTATTCTGGTGCTCAAACGTTATCATAAAGCGGCGTGTGCAAATTACAATCGTCTCGATTCCGTCTTTGATCAATCTTGAAACCGTCAACTTTCTTCACGATAACTGATAATAACGCCTTTAGTCTTTTCACAGAGAGAGTTCCCGCACACCTGCATGAAAAGCGACATTTTTGGAGCTGTGTACTTATGGTAAAAATGCATACAAATGCAAAAATCCACAAGGAACGAAAATCAGATTAACGATTGGGGTGTGTGAGACAGTCTACACAGCTGATGGGCAGCACGCGGTCATGACCTGTGAACAGATCTGTCAGCATTCCCTGTCGCCGGCTTGCGCGGCGTAAAGCCCCAAATAACTAACTAACTAACTCCCTGTCGCCGTGGTGGGTTGGCCAGTGGACACTCGCATGATTTGAACCGCCAACGTATGCAAACTGAGCCGACCAACACCTGTGCTAAATCATTACTCATTTACATTACATCATTTACTGGCCTTCACAACAGAAGCGGAACAGTTCCGCAACGTTGTTTTACGTTCTTCGGGACGGCTTGTCAACACAGCGATGACATGTTTATGATTGTGCGTGTTTTCCCAGTACAGCTGTGACAACATGAACAGAGAAATACAGTTTTCACACATGGTTTCATATGTTGACAGGAAACAGTTTTAATAACACAATGAAGGGAATTGATACTACACTTTTTGATGTCGACGAGAGAATCAGAAACATTTATGGCACAACATGAAAGAAGTCAGTGGTCACGGTTTCATGGTCGGTAACACGAACAAAGGGATGCAGCCTTCAAAATGATTTAATGTGTCAATATGAAAACACGAAACAGATGCAGTCAGTGTAAAACGAGACATGATCAAAAGCGGCAATTACATGTAACTTGACAATGCACGTGTTTTCACTCGCCACGTGTAGCTATAAAATGTGTATTTTGGGGTCTACATTCTCAGTCCCCTGGAAACACTCGCAGCAAGATCTAGACAGCGCTACGATAGTTTTTGAAAGCAGTGACACAGTTTCTTTCAGATTCTTCCGTCATGAACTGCCTGTTGTACATCGCGCTCTTTTCCGTTCTTGTCGGCCTAGGTGAGAAATACTTGTCATCCATAGCAGCCTTTTTTCTTTGATCTCTCCTGTGCAATAAGTGTCCGCATTGTACTAGTACTTGATAAATCATGTGACACAGGGCACGACATCACATGACAGTCAGGCATGGTTCCCTGCAACAAGGTTCTTTCTTTCAAACAGAAACAACAGAGATACAGCCTTTTCGACCAAAAAAAAACCAACAAAAAAACATCGTCATCGATGAGCAAGTACATGTATTACTACTCTTCGTGGAGAACTCGCTCCCTATGTCAAGACCATCGACGACGAAACATTTTGACTCGGCATATCGGTGTTTCCGACTTCATAAATTCGTCGTTAAAGTACAAAACAACATTAGCAAGCACTCCTTACTCAAATTTCGGACAGTTTCAACCAACACTTATCAAAAGTAGTTCTCAAAAAGTTCAATCGAAGCTGGCGTCTCACTAGTTCGGGCAACCCATGAGTGATAGATCTCCGATTGAACTGAAGATTCTTGAATCGTTTGAATCAAGCATGCAGTTATAAAATGTAACTGCTGGGGTAAGGACACTTTAATCGGGGAACCAGTACTACAAATATTAGAATAAACACTCACAAAGCTTCATATTTCGTGAAGAATCGCGACAGGAAGACTCCCGCTCGAACGGGCCCTAATCGTGCAAAGCGTGAACAGACTGAGCTGTGCTTGATCGGTTTCGCATTCACCTCGCAAACTTACATTCCTTGAAAGTGTTAGCATCTTTGTTTGTGTCTTTAGTGGAAGTTTAAAACTTGTGTTTTTGTTTGGATCTGAGTTCATGAGTGAATTGACACCATCTTGCCAGCATGAAAAGGCACACTTGATTCTGTCGTGCTCTGCCGATGTACAAACTCGTTCGTCTGCTATGTGCAGCCGCTGTCGACTGTCAATTTTTACTACGATAAACGTTCAAAATATACCATAAATTGGCCCCGAAAAGGATGATAAAGCATTTACACCCCATCAAGCTGTGGAATACCGACTCGTATTTTGATCCAAGACGCAATCAACCCTTTGCTAAAGCTCAGGGTTGATTTGCGTCTTGGATCAAAATACTCGTCGGTATCCCACAGCTTGATTGGGGAAATAACTGCTAAATCTCTTGCTATACATCTGGAACAAGGAGGAATGGACCCATCCGATAGAGTTGTTTCTCCAAAATGTTTGCCATTTTTATGGCCTGATTTAAAAAAAAAAAAATTTGGGGGGTTAGTTTTTCAGGTTCTGCCCAGCTACTGTTCTACCGTCTTTTTCAGTACGATTGGATAAACTTCCAAATTCTAGAAAAAATTAATGAAGGTATTTTGAACAACTTTTTCGTCCGAATACGTAAAATGGCTATTTCTTTAAATGGGCGGTAACTCTTCTAACCGCCAAAACTACCGCAGCAGCACAGTGTGCACGTAAAGTGTATATTTCGTTACGTCACTGTGTGCGGGGAAAGTATGACATTGTATTGTCTGGAGAAACGTCACAATCTCGTTTATCATCACTGAAACTTGCTACTGCATACAGCGAAATCTTCCCGTTAAGTTGTTTCTCTGTAGAGAAGCGATTAAAAAAAAAGGACCTGAGGGTCACAGATTTGACCGGCGCTTAATGCAATGCTCATGTTCTAAGATAAATGGGATAAATTCTGTTTTGGAACGGTTGCTGTGACTTAAAAACACTGTCGTCTGTTAACGGTGCAAGCGAGAACGTAAATTCTTTTCAACGACTGCCCGAAACTCTATCTGACTCCGGGGAGCCGGGGTGGTCGAATGGTAGAGCGTTGGACTTCGTTGGGTCCTGGGTTCGATCCCGGCTGGGGCCAAATATTTGTGCTGGCTTTTTCATCGTTGCCCCGTCTTTGATATCACCTACGTGTTGGAAAAGGACGTTAAACACCCAAACACCCACCCACCCTCTATCTGACTCCTCCTATATGCGACACCCGAAGATTTTTGTTTGCTCAGTGCCCGTGAGATGCTGCCACTGTGCAGGAGTCTATTTAGTACGATGTTCGACACTACCATGTGAGCGGGTGAGCGGTGGTCTAACAGGTAACGCGTCGGACTTAGCCACTGCGCGGCTAAACGGCCGTCACCGCTGTCACGGCAATGAAGCGTGGGTTCTAGCCCCCAAGTCGAGCTTGTGATAATTATGATACCGGTTTTTCCTGGCTACCGGGCCGCTCATCGAAGATTTATCTCCGAGTTATCCGACTTTCTTGACCCAGCAAAATTGAAACTAGGATAGGTATTGGGTGGTGCTGCACCGCGACGACACGCTTCCCCCTGGTGTAGCAACCCGATTTTTCTGAAAGGCACATTAAAGTAGTTTTTAAAAAAAAGAAAAAAGAAGAAGCTCAGATCGAGTTGTGAGCTTCGAATTGTCGGAAGATTTGACTTTAACATTATTCCACTTCACGACCGGTACATGCTCACATATATATATACTGTTTGTTGTTACAGGACCACCTTCAGACATTTTACGCAGAGCTCAACTTATCATCAAGAAATGTCGTCTTTTATTTGACGGTCCATGTGTGTGTGTGTGTGTGTGTGTGTGTGTGTGTGTGTGTGTGTGTGTGTGTGTGTGTGTGATGCATTATTGTAGCTACCGGGCAATGCACCAGTGACCAGTTTATATGTGGAATTGATGAATGCCTGAGTAGCACGGTGGTGTGTGACGGCAACAATGACTGTTACGATGGAAGTGACGAACAAAACTGTCGTAAGTACAACGGATTCTGGTCAGACACAGTATTCATGGAGCGCGTGATGTTAGCGTAATTTCAAAGGGGCGTTCAAGAGTGGGAAATTACTAGCATTAAACGCCCGTTTAGGTCTAAAGGCGTTTATCCTAGGTGAACGAGCTTCATGAATTCCAGACCAGGTCAAGTTATTATCTCTAGACCGAATTGATCAGTCCATCGCTGTCCATGTTTAGTTGGAAATGTCCAGCCCACAACATTCAAAACAAAAGCAATTCTAAAATTCCGAAACTCAAATTGCTGAGCTGGCCTTTCGCAGTACGTGATTGTTAGTGTCTTAGATCATGTGTATGGTTCACTTGAGCGTGCGTGTTGGGTTTAGCTCGCGGCGCTTTGGGCCAAGTACTTGGTATTAAGCGCCTATAATATTCATATCAATTATCAAATACACATTGTACATCGTGACAGACCGAAAAGTGGTTGTAGTCAGTGTTCTCTGTGTCCACCAAGCTTTGCGGGTATCTTTGCGACACGTAAAATTATAGAAAACAAGGCGGTTGTTGTTGTTGTTGTTGTTGTTGTTGTTTCCTCACCATAGAGTTTGGGGTTGCAGAGCCGTGTCCCAATGGAGAGTTTCATTGTGATGAAGGCAAATGCATCACTGCCAAGAAGGTGGTGCTCACATATATAATTATATACTGTTTGTTGTTACAGGACCACCTTCAGACATTTTACGCAGAGCTCAACTTATCATCAAGAAATGTCGTCTTTTATTTGACGGTCCATGTGTGTGTGTGTGTGTGTGTGTGTGTGTGTGTGTGTGTGTGTGTGTGTGTGTGTGTGTGTGTGTGTGTGTGTGTGTGATGCATTATTGTAGCTGCCAGGCAATGCACCAGTGACCAGTTTATATGTGGAATTGATGAGTGCCTGAATAGCACGGTGGTGTGTGACGGCAACAATGACTGTTACGATGGAAGTGACGAACAAAACTGTCGTAAGTACAACGGATTCTGGTCAGACACAGTATTCATGGAGCGCGTGATGCTAGCGTGAAGGGGCGTTCAAGAGTAGGAAATTACTAATATTAAACGCCCGTTTAGGTCTAAAGGCGTTTATCCTAGCTAAACGAGCTTCATGAATTCCAGACCAGGTCAAGTTATTATCTCTAGACCGAATTGATCAGTCCATCGCTGTACATGTTTAGTTGGAAATGTCCAGCCCACAACATTCAAAACAAAAGCAATTCTAAAATTCCGAAACTCAAATTGCTGAGCTGGCCTTTCGCAGTACGTGATTGTTAGTGTCTTAGATCATGTGTATGGTTCACTTGAGCGTGCGTGTTGGGTTTAGCTCGCGGCGCTTTGGGCCAAATACTTGGTATTAAGCGCCTATCATATTCATATCAATTATCAAATACACATTGTACATCGTGACAGACCGAAAAGTGGTTGTAGTCAGTGTTCTCAGTGTCCACCAAGCTTTGCGGGTATCTTTGCGACACGTAAAATTATAGAAAACAAGGCGGTTGTTGTTGTTGTTGTTGTTGTTGTTGTTGTTGTTGTTGTTTCCTCACCATAGAGTTTGGGGTTGCAGAACCGTGTCCCAATGGAGAGTTTCATTGTGATGAAGGCAAATGCATCACTGCCAACAAGGTGTGTGACAATTACAATAACTGTGAGGATGGAAGTGACGAAAGAGATGACTGTCGTAAGTACAACGGTTTGTCAAGAAAGATTTGCCAAGAACGATATTATTATGCCGGCTTTGAGCCCAAGGGGCTTTTAAAGCCATAGTGCAATCTAATTCACGGTTCCATGACACTTCAGCGCCACCATTTCAGCGCCACCAATTCAGCGCGACGAGTTTTCAGCGCCGTACATTTCAGCGCCAAACGAT
Organism: Batillaria attramentaria; assembly: GCA_018292915.2. NCBI lineage: Eukaryota > Metazoa > Mollusca > Gastropoda > Batillariidae > Batillaria > Batillaria attramentaria. The sequence goes on from JACVVK020000631.1 coordinate 200,056, forward strand.
TAGAGAGAGAGAGAGAGAGAGAGAGAGAACTAGCTAAACACATAAACTAGCTAATCACATTTTTAAGTTAAACTTTAATGACAAATTATGTAAAACCCATGGTGTCCATTAAAATCACTAAAATCCAAATGGGTCGTTTGGTGTCTCTCCATTGTAAAACATGCCTAGTTGGCCTAAAACATGAACGCAAATGCAAGTCCCTCGATCGTGTCTATGAGAGAACGATCTCCTGCATTGTACTGCAGGACTATCACATCACGATTTGTAACTCACAACGGGGTATATGAATGATCACTCACATCACTCTCATCACTTAAACCACGTAAAACAAATGCCCCCCCCCTCCCCCGCACACACACACACACACCCACACCCCCGGGCTGAAATGTATGGCGCTGAAATGTACGGCGTCGAATTGTACGGCGCTGATAAGACGCGGCGCTGAAATGGTGGCGCTAAATTGTTGGCGCTGAAATGGTGGCGCTGAAATGACGTGTCACCCTAATTCACCACGAGCGGTTATGTCAATGTCTACATATATTATCATCAACATCGCCCTTATTACATTTCTCACACACACGTCATGAACATCACCCTCACTGCAAAGAACATAAACATTGAGGACATAAACATTGAGAACATAAAAATTGAGATGATGTATTTTACAGCAATGGAACCAGCAACCTGGAAAATACAATGTGCCCACGTTGCGAGTAACGTAGACATACTGCAAACAATATTTCATTTTACAGTAGGAATTGACTGACATGACCCAAGAAATTCACAAATATAAATGATGAGAACACAAAGGGTGACAGTTTCAGTAGTTTGTTTCAGTACTTTGTTCTTTTTATTCATTAAACTGTGCATTTTCATGGCATTAGGGTAGGAGTGGTAATACTTGGTAATAGGCTTAAATAGCATAAATAGTGCAAGGTCAAGGTTATTACTACCAGAACGAATTGCTTTTTCCCTCGCTGTCCATGTTTGGGGAGTGGGGACAGCCGAATGGTAGAGCGTTGGACTTTCAATGCTTGGGTTGTGAGTTCGAATCTTGGCGTGGGCCATATATTTGTGCTGGCCTTTGTCTCGTTGCCCCGTCTTTGATATCGCCCATACGTGGTGGAAAAGGACGTTAAACTCCCAAACACCCACCCCATGTTTATTAAAGACACATTGTACATCGTGACTGACCGGAAAGTGGTTGTAGCCATTGTTCTCATTGTTCCCCCAAGCTTTGCTGGTATCTTTGCGATGTGTAAATATTGGAGAAATAAAGCGCTCTTTGGGGCTCACTACAGTTCGTTTGGTGTTGCAGCCATGTGCCCTAATGCAGAAAATCAATTTGCTTGTGGAGATGGCTCGTGCATCCCTATTACCTTTGTGTGTGACACATTTTATGATTGTGCAAATCACCGTGACGAATTACAAGACTGTCGTAAGTACCCGGTTGTTGATAAGGTTATTAAGTGTGTGTGTGTGTGTGTGTGTGTGTGTGTGTGTGTGTGTGTGTGTGTGTGTGTGTGTGTGTGTGTGTGTGTGTGTGTGTGTGTGTGTGTGTGTGTGTGTGTGTGTGTGTGTGTGTGAGTGTGTGTGTGTGTGTGTGTGTGCGCGCGCGCGCGCGTGTGTGTGTGTGTGTGTGTGTGTGTGTGTGTGTGTGTGTGTGTGTGTGTGAGAGAGAGAGAGAGAGAGAGAGATTTGGAAGTAAGATGCATGATTCGCTTACATAGTATAGTTATATCACTAGAAAGAGTTGAATTTCCAGTGATATAAATAAAAACTTTCTGTGCTACAAAAACTGTATTTACTGGATGAGTTTGTTTGTTTGTTTGTTTGACTGTTTTCCAAAAATGCCCAATTACATGCGTCACAGAGAGTGCGTCTTCATAGAATTAAAACCATGCGTGCGTTGATCCACTCTGTTTTTCTCTGGCGCTCATGAAAGAATCTGTGTTGTATGATTGTTCTAGCAACCGACTGTTCCGGGCCGAACCAGTTTCAGTGTGACAACGGACAATGTATTACCGCTCACTATGTGTGTAATGACTATAACAGCTGTGGCGATAACTCGGACGAAGTGGGTTGCGACAGAAAGAGAGGTGTGCTATACTTTATTATCACCCATAGCGTCTTTCCCCTTTGATCTCTCCTGTGAAATAAGTGTCCCTATTGTACTAGTACTGGATAAATCATGTGACGCTGAGCACGACATCACATGACATTCAGGCATGGTTCCTTGCCAGAAGGGTCATTTTCACAGATAGAAAGAACAGAGATACAACCTTTTTGGCAGAGAACCATCGATGAACAAGTATTACTACACATCGTCGGAAACTCACTCCCGGTGTCAACACGTTCAACGACGAAACATTTTGATCAGTTCGGCATATCGGTGTTTCCAACTTCATAAACACGTTGTTCAAATACAAAATGGCAGTAGCCTGTACCTAACAAGCACTGCTCACTCAGTTCACGGACAGTTGTAAAGAACACTTACCAAAAGCCGTTCTCAAAAAGTTCGTTGGAACGCGTCTGGTGTCACGGTCTCACAGGTTACACGTATACTTTTCGCTGACTTCACTGACGGCGAGCCGGACGCAAATACTGTTTAAGTACAAGACGACAGCAGTCTTTACCTAGCAAACACTGCGTACTCAAATCAAAGACATTTTCAAAACCAAAAAACCTGTGACACTAGCCGAATTGAATCGAGTCAGTCACTGTTCGTCTGCTATCGCTGCAGTCAATGAAAATGGATCCCTAGGTCTCCGGTTCAGCAGAAACTTCTTCCATCGTTTGAATCAAGGACTGGAGGCAGGTATAAAATGTAGTTGTTGGTGGAAGGACGCTTTAATCGGTGTACATGTACTAAAATATTAGAATAAGCATTCACGAAGCTTCATATTCAAAGTGTTATTATTTTTGTTTGTGTCTTCAGTGGAAGTTTAGAACTTGTGGTTTTGTTTGTGTTTGAGTTTATGAGTAAACAGCCAGACGGACTTTATTCTGTCGCGTCAAAATCTCTCGACGCACAATCATATCCGTCCCCTACGTGCAGTTATCGCATAGTATTACAAACATGTAAAATACACCATAAATTTGCCCCCCCCCCCCCCAAAAAAAAAAAAAAAAATGGATGATAAAGCATTTACACCCCACCAAGCTGTTGTTTAAGCTGATTTGCGCCTTGGATACTCGTCGGTAAACAACAGTTTGATGGGGAAATAAGAGCTAATTATCACACTGCATTCTCGTCGTTATCGTCACCATCATTTCTGTTCTCGTCGTCATAATAACACGCGGCAGCAAAGTAATCGGGTCACGAGGCTGAGGCTTGGTACCTTGGCCCAGAGGGTGGCGGGTTCGAATACCGATAGGGTCCAAATTTGTACAGAACTTTTTACCACTGCTCGCGTTGATTGAGTGATTGACAGATGCAGTTAGAAGATGATTTATTGTTTGATTCTGATGCTGTGTTCCAGACCTGATGGGAAAAAAAGATCACCACCAGGGCAGACGTTAGCGAAAGATGAAGATTTATAATACAGATCTTCTTCAGCAGCTCCCTGTTGAATGCCTCGAGTGTTTTCAAAAGAAAAGAAAACGGTCTTCTAATAATTATTAGCCTGATGTTATACCTGATGTTCTTTGCGGTTCTTTATGTCTTCATAATTGCTATAAACAGATATAAAGTCCCGTGCTATGAGTGTGAATGTCTCCCCTGTCCCACCTCCATCCCCCGCCCCTCACAATATCCCATGATTCCAAATCCTGCTACTGCTTCAGTAAATGATGGAGGTGCTCCTTACTGTCGTGAACTTACCTACCAACTGTCGTGATTTATGAATAAAGTTTCTTTGAGGCACAACGTTGTGTGTGTGTGTGTGTGTGTGTGTGTGTGTGTGCCGGTGTGTGTGTGTGTGCCGGTGTGTGTGTGTGTGTGTGTGTGTGTGTGTGTGTGTGTGTGTGTGTGTGTGTGTGTGTGTGTGTGTGTGTGTGTTCAGACAAGGAAATACCACGTAATGTTCTGGCCACACACAGCCAAAAGTTAATGGCTGTACAAAGCGAAGGACACAAATACACAGGGCCTCAAAATGTCTACTTAATCCCTATTAGGTTCAGGCATCATAGTCACCCCTAAAAATGCTTCTATCTAGGCAGCCGGGGTGGCCGAATGGTAGAGCGGTAGACTTCTAATGCTCGGGTCGTGATGGAAAAGGACGTTAAACACCCCCCCCCCATCCCACTCCCCCCCCCCACCCCCCGCATCAATCTAGAAACATGAACAGACCATTCAAAGGCACGCACCTGACAGGGGTTTCCAAAAAAAAAAAAAAATTAATATCTCCTTTCCGCTCAGGCCTGACTGTAGTACTAATGCGAGTCTACTTTCTGTTTAGGCCAGAGAGGCAGTTCACAGAAATCTGCTTGACTCACTTGTGTCCCACCTCTGTGCAGCAAGTCCCAGCTTCACTGGCAGCTTGCCTCGTTTTGTGTCCGCCTGGCATGCATCTTGACCCAGATAAACTGTTGCGCGTCGATGAAACGTTGTTTATAGATCATAATGGTAGAATCACAAGAACCAGACTGAACCGGCGAAGGTTTTCAGAGAATGGGTTCACACAGGCAAGAAACGCCTGTGTCATTTACTCAAGCAGTACAAGGATTTCGACTCAAGGTGGAAGGGCAGGGGAGGGGGTGGGGTGGGGGGGGGGGGGTGAGGGTCGGTCGCGGGGTGATGGTGGCTGGGTGGGCAGGGAGACGAGGTAGGGGAGCGGTTCAAACTCTAATCACGTGAGTTTAGTTCTGTTTGTCAATCAGAAAGAAACGCAGAGGGTTTAGAGTGTTGAGTAATATAAGAGAAGATTGTTTTGTGTCACAATTTTCTTTTCGAAGCGCTCGAGGCCTTCAGCAACAGCTGTGCGTGCGTGCGTGCGTGCGTGCGTGTGTGTGTGTGTGTGTGTGTGTGTGAGAGAGAGAGAGAGAGAGAGAGAGAGAGAGAGCTACTGAACCGACTAAGGGGGAAAACTCGCCTTCTTGCCGCAGACACAATTTACTACATGACAGGGTGCGTACTTTCCCTTGGGCCGCTTACCTTTCGCGATGTGCGACCAGTGTCAACCCTGCTCAGGGTCCGTCGATAACTCTAGGACCCTGCGACGACGGCCAAGTCGGGCTAACCGAGACCGAGCCGATACGCGTGTGAGGACTTCGAGGAATAACACTCTTCCCCTACCCCTACCTCGCATAGATTTGTTTAAAACTAGTCTCTCTTTCGCAGGAGCTTTTCTCTGGAATTCATTGCCATCATATATTAAAACGGTCCATTCACTGCGAACATTTAAGCAGTTACTTACGCGGTACCTTGCAAACCTCATGTAGCTCGAAAGCACATGCTAAAACTGAGGGACACCCATTACCTCACTGTTCGAGGTTTCTTATATGTAGTACCATGCTCCTTCAAAATTTCAAATGTAAATGCATATAGACATGTACATGTATGTATTAGTCCACGCTGAAACTTGCTAACTTGATGAGTGCTTGAGAGAGTGAGAGAGAGAGAGAGAGAGAGTCGCCTGTAAATATTTGATCTCAATGTTTTAATTTTCTTTGCTAGATGTGTTTTAGTAGTGTGTAGCAACGGCAAGTTTGTAAATTGACGATCTTCTCTGTCAAAACTTTAACCGTTGGAAAATAAAGTTTCATCATCATCATCATCTCTCTCTCTCTCTCTCTGCTGTGGTTAGGATATTTTTCTTACTATTTGTTCTGTTATTTGTCAATGTTATTAGTTACTGGATTAAATTAAATGAACTTCATCAACTTAACATTATGAAGAAGCCGTTACTCTGTCTCCCTGTCAGCTCTCTGTGTGTGTGTGTGATTGTGTGTGTGCGTGCGTGCGTGCGTGCGTGTGTGTGTGTGTGGGGGGGGGTGCGTGCGTGCGTGTGTGTGTGTGTGTGTGTGTGTGTGTGTGTGTGTGTGTGTGTGTGTGTGTGTGTGTGTGTGTGTGTGTGTGTGTGTGTGTGTGTGTGAACTGACATTTCTGCAGGAAAAAAAAGGGATGATAAAATAGTAGTTATTCTGATGATAAACGATTTCTTTCTGCTGAAAAAGTCGGTGTGTTTGGGGTTGTTTGTTTGTTAGTTTGTTTTTTGAGAAAGGTCAGTTATCGGCAGAAAACACTGCTATTTCCTTTTTTTTTTCCTTCAGAAAACTAGTTACCATTTTTCTGCAAGAAAAACTGTTTTCAGGCAGAAAAACAAAATTGTAGATTTTTGGTTGAAACAGATTTATTGCAATACAATTTGTTCCAAATAAACAAACAATTACTAAGCATAAACAAGATTGTAGATTTTTCTTCGGAAAAATGGCAAAGAAAAACTTGTTCAGTTTCTGCATTATAAATTTTCTGCAGAAAAACTGCTATTTTGTCAAATTCTGCCAACCATAAATCCTTTCTCAGCGTACATATCTGGCTCATCGTACACCTTAAACCCACCACATTAAGCCTCTTAGCATGTGTGTTCCAGTGTGTGTGTGTGTGTGTGTGTGTGTGTGTGTGTGTGTGTGTGTGTGTGTGTGTGTGTGTGTGTGTGTGTGTGTGTGTGTGTGTGAATCCCGCCAAACAAAGCTAGGACTGCCGGCATGGGATTTGTTTGTCGGTTTAGTTTCTCATCGGGCTAATCCCTAACTGATCCGCTAATGCGACTGCAAAGCCCTTATAGCTCTCTCTCTCTCTCTCTCTCTCTCTCTCTCTCTCTCTCTCTCTCACACACACACACACATACACACACACACACACACACACACACACACACACACACACACACACACACACACACTGACATCGGCACATACACCGGCACAAAGCCTGGGACACACACACACACACACACACACACACACACACACACACACACACACACACACACACACACACACACACACACACACAGAGCGTTGGACTTCTAATGCTCGGGTCGTGAGTTCGATCCCGGCTGGGGCCAAATATCTGTGCTGGCTTTTTCATCGTCGCCCCGTCTTTGACGGATATCACCCTATGTGGTGGAAAAGGACGTTAAACCCCCAAACACCCACCCACTCAAAACCTATCAAAACACAAAATCACCTTGAACACACAGACACAGCTGTACCGTAATGTACTGTGTGCTCCCCCGGAATTTATTTTAAAAAAAAACAAAAACAAAAAAAACTAAAGTCTTTGCAATCTGGTGCATTTTAGTATGATTTTAAGTGCTTTAGAAAAGGAAATCCCTTTGGGGTGAGGATCATGTTTAACCGAAGTTGGAAATCCACCAAAAAATGGCAGATTTGAAGCCACGGATATATATAAAAAGAATATTTTCAGCGGTGTTCTAACAATTTCCTGAGCATAGTATTGACAAGTACTCGCAAAGAAGGCATTCTATGAGAAAAAGAAAATACACGGTGGTGCCCCATCGATTTCGCTAGGAAAATCGTGCGTTGCATTAGTTTTGTTGTTGTTGTTGTTGTTGTTATTTGTTTGTTTGTTTGTTTTGGGTTTTTTGTTTTTGTTTTTGTTTGTGTTTTGTTTTCTTTTGTTTTTTGTTTTTGTGGGGGGGGGGGGGGGGTTTGTCTTGTTTTTGTTTTGTTTTATTTTTTTTATTTTTTTATTTTTTTATTTTTTTTTGGGGGGGGGGGGAGGGGGGGAAGGGGGAAGGAGGGGGGGGTGTCTACGGGTTTCCATCTTTCCCAGACGGTTTATTTTACTTTAGCCTCCGCTGGAACGAGGGGGGCGGGGGAATTATTTCGACATTACGTGTCCATTTACTCGTCTATTTCTGTCACTAATCACATACGCACGCCAGAAATATGTTCATATCAAACCTACGACGCCCACAAATCGGCAATCTAAATCATATCCAAACGCTGGTAGAATCATCTTGCCACCAAGTGCCAGCACAGTCATACATTTATACAGGAGTTGTTGCGAATTAATCAGCGGAAGCGTTTCTTGGGCAATTCCTAACTATCAGTTTGAAACGTCATGTCAGTTGCGTGCTTTTCTCGGTGCGGTGGCCAGGTTTGCTTTTACCGAATAAGTTTGGTTAATCGATGTCTGCATTTCCTGTATCTATTTTCCAAAGGAGGCCTAAAAAGTGTCTCAAGCCAAAACGCAGTAGCCGGTGGCATTATTGTGACCTGGACTCGAGAGTGCAGTCCCCTTTCACCGAGCAGCCGACCGAGCACATTTCTCTCATAGCAGCCAACAAGGGAAACACGGCTGAGGTTTTTTTTTTTTTTTTTTTTTTCGTTTTAACGGCCATTAAACGTCAGTGTGTTTCATTCGGAGGTCTACTAATCTCTTATAGGGTTGTCACACGTTGTGACTCTGCAGGCCTATCAGCGGCAAAATGCCATCAGGGCCGATTAAATCCGCTTGTAGCGGGCACTCCCCGGAGACGCCGCCTCGACGCCTGTGAATATTGCCTGTTGTTTTCCTCGCCACGCCAGCAAGTCGCCGCTGACCATGCTTTGTGTCTTGGAGCGCCGGGCTGGCGGTGCAGCTGGTAGCCAAAGTGTGTTGCAACGTATGATCGCGCCCCTACACAGTACACATACAAGCGGGCACCTCGCAGGCACTCTACGTTTGACAAGGACTTAAGATACATTCGAGAGCAGAGGCGTAGTCACAAGCGGAACTGTTCCAGAGCAGAATTGTACCTATGTAAAGCCTACCAATTTCCTCCAAGTCAGAACAAAAACCTTTGGTCAGCGTAGTTTTTCATACCAGGGTCCGACGTGTTGGAATGATCTCTTAGCATCGATCAGATATGCAGACACAAAACCATCCTTCAAGCAAAACGTGAAAACCCACCTCTTCACTGCCCTTAACCAATAGTTGTTGCCACATCATCATCTTGCTGGTCGTGTGTGTGTGTGTGTGTGTGTGTGTGTGTGTGTGTGTGCCGGGGCAGCGGAGGCCGTGTATGATGCTGCACATTATGTGTTTGTAGTGAAATGTATGTGTAGAGGAATGTTGCTTGTGTTTCTGTGCGTGAGTGCGTGTTGACTGTAAAGCGCCCTGAGCTCCTGCGGGAGGGAGGGCGTCGCTTAAATATCCATTATTATTAGTAGTAGTATTTCTTAATGTTAGCATTAGTATCTTTCTATTTGTCGTCTGGTTCGTTTCTCTGTTCGTGTTTGTTGGTTGAACTCGCAACGTCCATAAACACAAAACTTGTTTCAACAAGACATCTTGGTATCGACTAACTTGCTAATGATGCACGGCGAGACATTTCTCAGTGAACCGTGACCGTGACCATTCAGGACTTGTCACACTTGCAGGTGTCTGCTTACTAAGTCCTGTATTCAGGTGTTGTGTTACCAGCTTCTTGGTTTACCGCTGGTCGTGTCCCAACATCTTTTTAAGTCGTGCTCTTTGTTGACGTTACATGGACAAGTATCTCGTAAAGTGCAGGGGAAGATCTCGCAGGGTTTGTCGGTAAACCAGCTGTGGCTTGAACAGCTATTTAAAGTGGTCATGCTATCCTTTTTATGTTCACAGATCGCTCCGAGCTGTTTCAATGTCATCACAACGCTTAAGGCGATGAAAACAAGTTCTCCTAAACATGTTTTGTAAAACATGTTTTGAAAGGCAAAACGCCCGAAACATGCCTTCCAAAACAATACGTGACATACACGTGAAAACATGTTTTGCGAAAGAACCTCGAAACATGCGTAGAGTGCTCTCCCTTAGCTCCTTGAACAAAGATGGCGGCCTATTTGTCGAGTAGCGATGGTGAGGACGATATTCTGTTCTTTGCTGCTTTGTCCCACTATCACGATATAAATCAATTAAATAATTGATACTGATTTTCGGGCAACAAGGGAAGGAGGGCTCCGGTCTTCTTCGCTATGTTGAGCTACGTGACTATAAGCGTCACGTGACACTGATACTCCGCACGGCGGCTTTCATTGGTTGAAGCACAAAACATGTTTTCAGATTTTAGGGCAGGTCAGTTCTAAAACTGAAAACACGATCGGAACATGTTTTGAAAACATTGTTTTGAAGTAGGTCACACGACAAAACACGTTGCTTCACAGCGAAACATCCGAAAACAATGTTTTCAAGTGTTCTTGTCCTCTCGTGTGATATGGCTTTTAGACACCTGGACAGTGACAGCGTCTATAACGCTGACACTGAGCCAGCAGAAGCGTATCGATGACATACCATACTCTGCGACCATACTGCGCGCTCCAGTGGTGTAACAACAGTCGTAGAATTTGAATGTTCTACTGCTGGCGCAAAGTGCCAACAACATTGTATCGCATTAAGAGCTGTACTAACTATCAAGACAGAGTATTCCGAGCATACAGGCGCACTCACGAGCGAAACTGTTCGAAGAACATAAGTTGCTCAGCAAACGCGGAATTAGCCCATTTAACTGGTCGACGGGTGAGTGTTTGGGGGTTTAACGTCCTTTTCTATCACATACTGGTGATACCAAAGACAGTGCAACGAGAAAAAGGCAGCATAAATATATGGCTGCCAGCCGGGAATCGAACTCACGACTCAAGCATTGAAGGTCCAACGCTTTACCATTCGGATATCCCTATTTAGCTTGCACACACTGCTTTAATAATGTGTGGGTCATGTAGTTGCTTTTCCCTATTGCTCGGCCGTGAGCCGGCTAAACACAACGCGCATACGCACGTGAATCGCACGCATTCACTCACATCCCGGACGTAAACGCATTACAAATACGTTGTGCGAGTGGTCAGCTCAGCTCATTTAGGTTTCGAAATTTAAAATTACATTTATTTTAATTTTTGTGGGCTGAATATTTCCAAAGCAGAGGGGGAGGAAGCCGGAGTACCCGGAGACAACCCGACGGGTCGGCCCCAATGAATGGTGCCATGCACTTTAGCTGAAAATTCTTAAGTTTGCTCCAAGTGGGGCTCGACCCCTCAACCCCTCGCACTGGAAATCTTGGGGGGGGGGGTACTTTTTTTTTTTTTTTTTTTTGCAAACGGACTATTATAAACCTGAACACACACACACGCACCCGTCGCCTCATAATAATTTGCATGTGACGCGTGCGTCATTTATTGATATTGATATTTTTCCTGTGTTGATGCCGTTTATATCCGTTGTCATGACAACCGGACCACAAAGCTGCCGTTGACATGACCACGGACAACTGATATCACACGCTAGGTAATTATCAGGGATTCGCCAATCGGAAAACAGAGATCATCTTCTTGTGTTGCTGTCAGTCCTCATAGTCTCTGCCCGCCTGACATCCCACAATCCTGCGCGCGGGTCAAGGCGTCTCAAACCTTAACTAGCGGAGTAAATGGTGTGGAAAAATAATGACGGACTTTGTCACGACAAGGTGTAGAAATCTGAGAGGCAGATTGGCTGTCGTCCATGAGGCGAGGGAAAAAGCTAAGGCAGACAGGGTAAGCTGTGGAAAGATCTCGTTTGTAGCCTTGTTTTCTCAAATCAAACGTTCATTTCTAGCCTTTTTCAGCTCTCTCTCTCTCTCTCTCTCTCTCTCTCTCTCTCTCTCTCTCTCTCTCTCCGTCCGTCCGTCTGTGTGTGTGTGTGTGTGTGTGTGTGTGTGTGTGTGTGTGTGTGTGTGTGTGTGTGTGTGTGTGTGATTGTGTCAGTAACTATTTCATTTTCTATCTATCTATCTATATATCTATCTATCTATCTATCTATCTACATCTGTAGGACAAACTTCTCTTCCAGGCTACAATCTTCTGGGGCAGGGGGGGGGGGGGGGTTGTGCCCTGTGCATAACAGGGCAGTAACTTTAAAAAAAAAATTTATTCGGCCTAATGATAGTTTGGAGCCCTGTCACCAAAACCGTTACAGGAATGATGGCCACGCGATACCGAGGTCCGTGAAAATACAGGGGGCAGCACGAGTGTGATTGGGGCCTGACTGGGGTGTCTCCGTGTCAAAGCGACTCGCCCCTCGTAGGTTGAAAGGCGGTGGTTAGTGTCAAAAACTGCACAGTTAAAGACAGGGGGGCAATCCACTGTCATTGTGCTATCATCTTCTCATGTGGATGTTCTCAGATCAAACGTTTAAAGGGGCTTACTTCATGACGATCGGCTCCCACCGTGCCAAGAAAGTGTTTCGCTGAAACGCTGTCACCACTGGAGCAGTGGTCTTCCCAAAGTCTATTTTAAATTTCAGCCGACCGCGGACTGCAAACCGACATAGCGGAGAGTGCCACAGACACAGATTATCAAGCGGGCCCCCGCCTCCTGTGTTGGGCCAGAGGCGCGTTCATTTAGCGTAGCCCCTACGTGATTTATAAAAAAAACAACAACAACATAGCCCCTACGCGGAAAAAGTAGGACCACTGCGGGGTGCCAGCTCTCCGAATCTTTGGGCTACCTTACTCGTGAACTAAGCCAGTGATAACCCAGCGTCTAGTCACGTGACTGGGGTAGGGGCTACCTGTCTCTACACGTTACTGAACGCTTCGTAGGGGATTACGCTAACTGAAGGCGCCTCTGAAGTGAGCGGAGGCCGTACAAGTTTTGGCCTCATTTCTAAACAATGACGACCAAGAAATGGCTTTTTTAAAAAAATAAACTTTGCACACATCTTTTGTCATCCTGATTATTGTACGTCGATTAGTACAGCTCTTAATGCGATACAGTGTTGTTTACACTTTGCGTGAGCGGGGTCGAACATTCAAATTATACTTTTGTTATTAGACTACTCGAGCGCTATGTGTAGTCGCCGAGTCATCGAGTACCCTTCTGTTGGCTCAGTGCCAGCATCACAGACGCTGTCACTGTCCAGGTGTCTAAGTGGTGTGATGATATAGATACCGCGGAAACAGCACAGAACGATCTGTGAAAATAAAAAATAGTGGCATTCGCCCCTTTAAGCGTTACTGACGCGGCGATTCTGTGTGAGCGTGTGTCCATTAGCAGACTGTCGCGAAATCAAAACATTCATACAAAGTGTCGCGACCAGGGTCAAATGGAGGATCCGGGGAGGTCACAGGTATGACATGACGGGGGGGGGGGGGACAGGTAATGCAGCTCTGGGTTCATATTCTGGAAATCCCGACTCTTTTGAGTGACCGAGAGGCACCGTACAAAGGTTATGGTACGGCGGTTTGGGCATTGAATCAACTGATCCGTGTGATAACCGGTATTATCTTACACTTAGTACGGTACAGCGAGGTGGGTGCCATTCCGAGGTACGAGCATTCACGAGGCAGTGACAACGAGGCTGTTATTTTAAGAGAGAGAGAGAGAGAATTAAACAACTCTAAACTGACTGACGCTAACCCTGACTGCTTTTCATTGTGTTTAATCGTGTTAAATCTTCTTCTTCCAAATTTCCAGCCTCGTTTTGGCTGTCTAGCGCATGCGCATACCTTGGCATACCTCGGCATGGCTTATACCTCGTCATGTCGTTTCAGCTCTCAGATAATGAAATAATACTAGTGAGTATTGCTGTTCTTCAACACATGAATCACCAATTCAAAGACCGTTAGATGAAGAAGTTTTGCATCGGATGAATTTGAGAAATCTCACTAGAGTTAGTTCTTGATGGTGAACTTGTGGACATTATTCACTGAACTTACCCCTCCCTCCCTCTCTCTCCTTGCATCCGTCCCACGCCCCTCCCCTTCCCCCCAACGCGCACACACCCTGCTCACCCCCCCCCCCACCCCCCAACCCCCACCCCACGCCTTGAATCTTACTGCCCCGTCCGTCCAAGAAAAGATAAAATGCACGAATTTGCCGGTAATTGTGTGTGTGAGTGTGTGTGGGGGGGGGGGGGGTATTATTCCCGTACTTAGCTTTTCTTTTTTTCCCTGTACCAGTCTGAAGTTCAGCCCGGGGAGCCAGGATAGCCGAATGGTAGAGCGTTGGACTCTCAGTGTTCGGGTCAGTCGTGAGTTCGAACCCCGGCTGGGGCCGAATATTTGTGCTGGCCTTTTTCTCGTTGCCCCGTCTTTGTGGTATCACTCTTACTTGGTGAAAAAGGACGTTAAACTCCCAAACACCCACGCCGCACCCACCCTGAAGTTCAGCCCGAAAGAAATCTACTTCATGCTTGAGGCAACCTGTGTGCTGTCCGGCCCGAACGTGTGCAATGCACTAGAGGGCACGTGACTTTTCGGGCTGAACAGTAGTCTACATACAGTCTACAACATGAACAGACGTAAATACCTAACTATTCAACAAGTGTGGTTTTGACAAATGTCTCCGCTAAGTTCCCACAAAGCGCTGACTGGCGTCCCCTCGCTCTATCTTTTCCTCGGGGACACTCTGCTCAACCACAAAGTATCTTATGGCTTGTAACTCGAACCTTGAATGCTTGTCCCCGAGTACCCTGGCACTGCTTGGTTCCGCTTGAATGACTTCCAATATGAGTCTCGGCTGAGAGACTAGACAGGTTGTTGTTTCTTTGTTCGCACGAAAGGCTTGGAGGGGACACGCAGAAAATCCCTGTCCTCACAGATAACGGTACATTGATCGTTTGGGGGGCGGAACTCAGGCTTAATGGCTTAACAGGTTTATTATACGCTACGAAAAAAAAAAGAAAAAAAGAAAAAAAAAGAGTGGCATTTTCAGAGTGCAGACGGAGCGTCCACGATGGCTCAGCCGGTTAGTTTGCTGTGCCTGCTACTGCACGGGTAAAAGGACACAAGGCCGGGTGGGGTGGGTGTTTGGGGGTTTAACGTCCTTTTCCACCACATAGGGTGATATCAAAGACGGGGCCACGATGAAAAAGCCAGCACAAATATTTGGCCCCAGCCGGGATCGAACTCACGACCCGAGCATTACAAGTCCAACGCTCTACCATTCGACCACCCCGGCTCCCCAATAGGACACAAACTGAGCATGGGGTCAAGTTTGGTGTTTATTTAAAGTAGCCTGGTCTGTGAGTGTGTTAGTTTGTAGTGATT